>CAIGRB010049218.1:18277-100132 GCA_903798255.1 Fraxinus quadrangulata | reverse complement strand
TTTTTTTTTTTTTTTTTTTTTTTGACTCAGGCTCGGCTCGTTGATATGCCTAGATAGGGACGGTTTTCAAAATCAACCCCAAAGGTATGGAGGTTTTGTACTAATTAGCCTTCATTTTTTTATTCCAAATATTTTTCTCAACTCCACTTTTCTCGTACCAATTATTTCTATTAGTTTTTGTTCTTAAATTCGCTAGAAAATTCGTTCAGATTACACAAAATTCATGAATCCGATGGGATGTTAACCAATTTTTAGATAGTTTCTATAATTCCATATGCGATTTTGGAAAGCATATCTAATTACGGCATAAAGGACTTCATTTGGAAACAAAAAATTGATACTTGGTACAAGATGTTTTACGAGAAATGCATTGTCACATTGTGATCGTCGATGGTAAGCGGGCTCAACTTTAGTTTCTTTCAAGCAAAGAAGGACTTTCTAGAGCAATTCTTGCAAATTAAGTTTATAATTCAGAAACAACACTCGAAGACATGGTAATGTTCGTAGCCTGTGCATAGTTTGTCACTATCTATAGTAGAAAAGTGTACACCAAACAAAATTCTTACAACCACGTCTTCAACCAAGGTATACGTAGAGGTGTGCTTCGTAATAATACTATAAATTTATACGGTATTAGAAAATCATAAATTATTGATGATTTAAGAAACTGTTCTAAGACAATAATCTAGCGCACAACACCACGCGAAAGTGAAATCCACGAATTGCAAATTATACAAGTACGAAATGCCAAAATAGAAGAACCGTGAGAGTGCAATAGATCAAACTAAATGAACAGGAAAAATAAATGGCTCGAAGAACTGTCACAACAAGATATATTAGCTATACCAGTACCTAATATCACAAAGACCAGAAGGAGTACCTTGAAGAAGACTCTCATTCTATTTTCTCAATTTCTCTCTATTTTCTAGCACAGAGGGGTATTCATCCAGACTTGTGTATGACTCATAATTACATTGAAATCCACTAAGCTGTGAAGCTCCTTGCTGGCTCTCATTACCAAAATTTTGAACTTTGTTAAACCAACGGAAGAGATTCCTGTGATCTTTTACATAAGCCTGTAAAATATTTAGAGACCCTCACTGACCCCTGATTCTTCTGTAAATGAAATGATAAATATGTGGCTTTAAATGGTAATCAAAATTAGTTAATAGATAAAATGAAATTTGCAAGGAAATTTGACGCGCATATGGTCTTAACAGTTCAGTCATCATTACACCTAACTATTCAACACATATCTACTATCTACCATAGAACATAGATTAGTTAGGAGAAGGCATCAGAAGCAGCAGATTTTAGTGCATAAAGAAAATGGCCTCACAAGGACTGTTCTCGTGCTCTGCAAATGTTGTTTCAGTATTTCCCAAAAAAAGTTCTTTGAGCATTACTTCAGCATTCTACATAGAAAGAAAGGGCAAAAATATTTCGAGATAATTTACATTTCCTACTGTTCCATTATTTAAATTTTTAAACATCTGGCTTGCTACTGATAGGATTTAATCCGTGCTTGGATTCTGGGGGAGAACTCACATGATTAGTACTAATGCATCATGCATGATTCTAACAATTTTTATCACAGTGTAACTTACTCAAAAATAGAAGATTCAGCTTTTGGCCTCATCGAAACAGAATCAATCTCCAAAGCATCGGGGTACAACCCACAGAGAAAATGCGGAGACTCCTTCAGCCCTGGCTTGAAGATCGACATGAAGAAACAACTGATTAATACCATCATCATCGTCATCTCCAGAACCTCCAGGAATAATTTTAGCCAATAGCATTACAGAAATACTGATCTTGTCATCTCCGTGTGTGCATTGTAGAATAGCACCACCATTATCAAGTGCCCTCTTGCAACAGTGAATGGTGAAGGCGGGCTAACTTCTGTGGAATATAAAATATATATAAGATGATTAAGCCACAAAAACGCTAGAGATATTCTGTAACATCTTCCCTTGTGAACTCTAATGTTGAGGTGATATTAATGTTTTAAAAGCTGACCCGGCCATCCACCCAGAAAAAATAAAGGGTCAAGGGTTAAAATGTCGATCTAGGATTGAACCAGTGATTTTTTAAAAAATTAAAAATATACATTTACAAAAATTTAAAAAAATAAATCCACATCTAAAGATTTAAAAATAAATAAATACATTTACAAAGATTAAACTGGAAACAAGTCACGGGTTTTTCAAAAACCGACCGGTTTAACGGATTTTGGGCAAGTTTGTAATTATAGATTTTATAATTCTAATCGGATCAGCTTTGATCCCGGTTCCCGATTTTTCCAGTTGAACCGGCCGAGCCAATTCAGTTTTTAAATCGCTGGATAGTCCTTGAATTAGTCTAGCTCACATATTCCTCGACCACCCCTACACATCCCCAAACTTCACACCATTCTTATGTGATCTTAATATTTTTCTTAACCACAAGAGTGGCAGTTTTATTCTTCTACTTTTTTCCTCATATTCTCTTTGTAAATTCCAGAGGAAGTAACGTCTCTCCATCATATGCTAGATGACTGCATTTGGACAGAAACCATTACATGTTTTAAAAGTTACATTTCAAAGGGGTAAATTTTATAAGAAAGTAAATTTGAAAATCATGTTTGACAACCCATATATTTGATGTTACAAATTGAGATACACTGAAACATGGTCTTGCACAAATTCCATGAACAAGCATCTTCAAGTATTGCTCTACCGGTACATTGCAATAATTGTCAGAGTTCAACAGTGTTCAAAATTATGAGATTTTTCTTTCAAAAATCTACTGTGAATTGAAAAATCGTTAAACGAATAAAACCGATGCCTTTTTCAATGCTAGGAGGGGGTCAATCCATCTACCATTGCTGAGCAACTCATCTTCTCGGTGATAAACGGCGTCCATGAAGCATAAAAAAGCTTTACTATTCATTTTCTTCACTTCTTCCTGTGCTTATTGCGATTAACTTTAACAATCTTACGACCCGACTTGTCACCACCACCACCACCACTGCCCAATGAGAATCCCCCACCGGCACTAGATTCTAGACTAGTTGATGCCTGGAAAGGAGATGGATTTTGCTGAGCAACTTGGTTTCGTTGGCCACCAAACTGAAAGGGATTGGCTTGTGATGTATTTGCCAACCCAAACATGATGGTCGGGGGAGAAGGTGAGCTGGATGGTTGACCAAATACAGGAAGGGAAGGTGCGGATGACTGAACTGAATCCTCGACCATACTGTCTTCAGTGTTTATTTGATTATTGTTTGCAAAGGGAGAAGAGGGATTTTCAAATACAGGCGAGGAAGCTGCTGCGGGGGCTGCAGAAATTGAGAAAACTTTGAGGCTTGAAGAGGCACCAGAGGACAAATTCATTACCATTGCAGCAGTGTTAGTAGCAAAGGAAGAGGAGGATGCACCAAAGGAGAATCCAGTCAATGAAGTCGAAGTGGAAAACATAGAGGAAGATGAAGAATTTCCACCAAATTTAAATATACCGTAAGTACTGGTGCTGTTGGAAGCAGCATTGGTCCCTGGAGTATAAGCTGAAGAACTAGAACTAAAACTGAATACGCCAGAAGAGGCAACACTGCTAGAACCAGCGGTATTGGTCCCAGAAGGGGAGGAACTGGGGCCAAAACTGGATAAGCTAGTTGCACCACTGCTAGAACTAACTACATTGACACCTGAAGAACTTCCAACAAATTTGAACAGACTAGATGTTGGCCCATTTCCAGAGCCAATTCCATTGGATGCTGACGAGGGAACCGAACTCGAACTAAAACCCGTACTATTTGGACTTAATGCTTGGGAACTGAAAGATGATGGACCAAATGAAGTACTACTAGAGATATTAAAGGCCGATAATGATGCACATGTACCAGACTGAATGGGTGTGCTCTGTGAGACTATTCCAACGGAGGACGTTAAAAATCCACTGGCTGCGCCAAGAAGGCCTTGAGACTGACCATTTGCCATTGAAGACGTAAGTGAAGAACCAAGTCCAAAAGTAATACTTCCAGAGCTTGTCACAAATGATGAAATGCTAGAGCTTATATTACTTAAGCCGCCAAAAACAGAATTGTTCTCTGCTTTGGATTGGAAAACTGTTGGTTCTGATACATTGGAAGTTGATGGTGCTGAAACAGCAGTGGATGGATCCACAGAATTACCGAACTTAATAACAGGTGAAGGTGACACATTTGACCCAAAATGACAGCTACTGGAGGCAGCAGTGAAACTGGGCATGAAGTTTGCAATGCTGGTAGATAGAGTATACGAAAATGCAGGAGGACTAGAAACAAATGATCCATTTGATGCAACGGAAGGAACAGATTCATATTTTCCAAATGTGCTGCCATCCTTCTGTGTATTCTGGTCCCCACCTTTGTTCGACTCGGCAATTATTTGCTGACAGCCAGTCGCAGGAGAAAGAACATTTACCGAGCTGCACATGCAATTTACATTTCAAGAATGTTATGATAGTTTAATATAAAAAATAGATTAAAACATTTAGGTCCAATAAATAAAGATAATTTCATTTGTACTGGTTCTTACTGTTTGATGGATTACGAGACCAGGGGTTCCATATGCATAATGTTGTGCGGATTCACTTCTTTTTTCATTAATCTTGTTGAGTGTATCAGAAGAGTGGTGAACTTAGATATACACCACCATGGATATTAACTAATTAAGACTATTTCTTCTTCAACAGAAACAGATTCTCTGTATGCACAACTTGTATATACCCAAATCCCTAAATTAAGTGTAGGGTTTTGGTGCTAAATGAGGCATAACCCATATGCACTAAAACCCACTAGAAAAAACAATTGCTTATGACCCCCAAAGTTAGCCTGAAAAACAGTGTAATCCAGAAAACTGTATCAGAGTAAAATAGTTTGCAAGACAAGGACAGGTTAGGATTGTCACTAACCAGATCAGAGATAGAACCCCAAATTAAAAATTAGCTCCCTGTCAATTGTGCAGGGGTATTGTGGGGATTAATACAATAAGTTGAATAGGCAACACTTGTAAATGGGGAGGGCAATGTTTCATTTGGGGGCATGCAAATATGGAGTGGTCGGTTGAGTTTATTAGGAGAGATCCAGCGTCTCGAATGCTTGGAATTGTTCTTTCAATTTCTAGGGATCCTATCAAATTGGTATCAGAGCACTCAATTCTAGGGAGGATGGAAACAAATTTCATCGAGGAATTGGAGGAGAAATGGAGCTCCATATTCAATTGATTCGAACAACTAATGATGCGACGGATAGGAGACCAAGCACTTGATTCTGGATTGGATCCGCTAGGCCGTCTCAAGATATCGATATTCTATGATGGCAGTCCAGATTGGTGGATAGGGAAAGCAGAGGAAATTTTGAAAAGGAATCGATTGTCGGACCTGATGCAGTATCATAGGAAATAAATAAAGACAACCTTTGATTATGAAATAAATTGAATTTATTCCCCAATTTCCCCTCCTTTCTCCCTCTTCTTCTCTTCCTTTTCCCCTCCTCTCTCCCCTTTCCCCTTCTCATATAATTCTCCCATACATCCAGCCTCAATTTGGTATCAGAGCTCACATTGTTTCCTTTGACCAACAAATCAAATCCACAACCCTTAAACAATCACCGTTTCCATTCAATCCATACACACCACAACCTTCCACCACCCATCCAGGCCACATACAACTACCTTTATCCCAAAAAAAAAAATTGACAACAGCAGAAAGAAGAAAAGAATTCATCACAGCAACAGCAACAGCAACAGTTTTCTTTTTAGTTCTTTGATCTTAGTTAGCCAAAAATAAAAAAACCGGAACTGTTCACCAGTCAGCAGTTAGTTCATTTGTTATGTCGTCATTCGTTTTGGAAAAAAAAAAAGAGTCAATTCAGTTAAATCGTTCATCGGCTGCTGTCCATGTTGCGGTTAGTCTTCAACACTTCTGCTGCTGATTCAATACATATCACATAAAATTAAAATAAAAAATAGTCAAATACCTTAAACAGCCCTCAACAAACCCATTCCCAGGACCCAGAAACAACACCTATAAGCCCAAAACACACGGAAAACTATAACCTAAATACCAAGCCCTAAACTACAAACCCAGCCCCCTCTCCAATTACAGTACCCTAACAGATACGGCCCAAGATCCATACACCCTAAATAGCCCACTTCATATATATCATATTCGACCCAACACATTAAGCCGCTGCTTTATTTAAACAACTAAGATAAGATCTAAGACCGTCTACACGCTTACACCAACCTGTAACCCGGCCCATATCACAACAATCATCCCTTCCCAAACTCTAATCTCGCGACACCGTACTCAATCGCCGATAACCTCAACTCGCCGGCATCCCACCACCCTTCAACTCGCCCAACCACCATAAGCTTCTTCATTGCTTCACCGATTGATGAACCAACCTCAACCCTCGCCATCAAAATCAACCCAACCCATTATCAACCACCTGCCATCTCTTCCTCATCATCGGCTCCACCAGGCCACACAAATCAGTTTCCCAACATCTACATATCACTCTGCAGCTGCCCACTCGAAATTGTCACCTTAAAACCCCAATATCACGATCCAACATTCAACACCCACTGTGGATTTTTCTTATGGTTTGAATCCAAAGCATCCGTTTGGGATTCAGATGCTTACACCAAGGTACCTGCAGGAACTTGGCAGCTTATAGTCAAGTCAACAGCTCCGGTTTTCACATTGCAACTCAGCGCCACTAACTGGAGTTGGTGAAAAAACGAAGGGAAAGCATTTGGGAAGCAATTTATTCAGCAGATAATCTGGCAGTATTAATAGAATTTGGGACTGGACTCTAGCTTGCACCACTAATGGCTCGATTTGCATCTTGTGAGGTATACCAATTTGTTATTTGAAAGCTTTACTTTCTATTTCGGTGTTTACGGCCGTCAAACTCCATTCAAAAAACAATGACACAAAAACACAAAAGTCAAAATAATAAAATGTCATCGTACATCACATACACTTCCATGTAACACTTGCGCCCACAGCACATCCTTAGGTCACTACCATGATCATGTACCGTCAATTTGCACTTCTACGTGCACTTATCCCTCCTAGGAGGCATGTTGCATTCCAACTATGGCCCGACTCATTTCTTAATTGGCTCGATTCTCTTGAAAAATTCTTTTGACTTTCATAACTTAAGGACTTGCGTCTTTTTTATCATGATAATTTGGCACTTGTCGGACCTGCTAGGTGTTACTGGAATTCCTTCTTGCATAACATTGATATCCTAGATCAACGTCCTGTCACTTCATAGGATGAAATGAAATGAATATTAAGTAACAAATATGCTCCTGTGTACTATCGATCTCAATTGCTAGACCAATTCTTTTTAAACTGTAAACAAGGTGCATCCACTGTTAGGGAATATCTAGCACATTTCTAAGATTTATTGCATAGTTGTGATATGTATGAAGCTCCCCACATCACAGCGGCTAGGTTTATCAAGGGTTTGAATCCTGAAATCATACGTCACGACATTTCTGCCCCTCAAACCTTAGATGAAGCTTACCGACAAGCCAACTTATGGAACATATCCTTCCATCTTCATCAATCCTGTCATAAGCTAGGTATATCACTCCAATCCAAACAGTCGCCTCCCGAGTCTAGTTGTGTTTCTCTTGAAGAAGATAATGAGGTTTTTATTGTTGAGCCAATTGAGTGTTCTGATAGTGAGGATGATGAATTATTTATAGCGTTACTGCCTAAGTCAAACAGTCGACCTGTCGTCAATCTCATGTCAAAGTCGATCTTGCCTAATCCTTTGTAACTCTAACATTGCCTTTGATATGACTGCCCCTCCACATGATACTCCCTTCATTGATATGTGTTCCAAGGTCAATGTTCGATCACACACTTTTTCTATCGACATTCGGTTATTGCCTACTAATTACCGTCATATTACTTTAGCTCATTACTTTGTCAATTTTCATGCGAAGTTTAAAAGTCAAATTGTTTTCATTCATGCAATTTATGAGCTTGCATTTAACGCGCTTCTTAGGCACAGATACTTTCATGATGTTTTTAATGCCTTATTGCGTGTTTCTTTGTCACAGTTTCCAACACATGTAACGAAACAACTGGATTATTCACTTGAACATAGTCTATTTGACTAGCATTGGCACTTAAATGAAGGTTCTGTTTCAACATAGCAGAATTGTTTCCTTATCGGGCACAATCGAGCCATTAGTATTGCAATAATTTGTTTTTGCAGATTATAATTTTGGCGATACTTTGCCCATTCAGTTGATGTCACGTGTTCAATTTAGATATTTGGTACAATGAGATCAAAAGAGATCGTCAATAGAGATAACGGAGATTGACAAAGATCGCAAAAATTGACGAAGATTATGGCTTAACATAATTATGTATATAATTGTATTTACCATGTTTAGGTTGATAATACATCTAGATTGATATTATTCCTATATAATGTAAAAAATTCAAATAGGATAATCATTCAGTCAAAAGTTTGTTACAGTATCAGAGTCTGGTAGACTTTTACTGAATCCCAGTTTTCTTTTATCATAACTCAACCTCTCAGGTGTGGGTTTCTTGTGGTTGTCCACGGTTAAATTTTTTTTTTTTTTTTTAACGTGTTAACTCTTATGGTGTGTGTTTTGTGGTGGTCGACAATAGATGTAATTTTTGTCAACATGCGATTCTTTGCTGCATTGAGTAGAATCATCTTTTAGTTTTTGGTGTAGGCTATTCGGTGGAATTTCTTTCAATTGCAGCATCTTGGCCAAATATATATTGCTGGATTTTTGGCCGGTGCATTAGCCGTTAGAGCTTTTGTTGGAACACAAATTATGTGTTCGACTGAGTTCTCCTGTCGCGACTGATATAGCCCATTGTGTGTGGTCGGCACAATTTGTAAATTTCTTTTGGAAATTCTTCTTAAGGTATGAGCTCTCTGGAGTGGCTTTGCAATGTTCTTGGAGTGGCTTTGGAGTGGTTCTTGACTGTTTCTGTACTATTTGTTGTTCTTGGATCTCTCATCGTCACTATTTTTCGTAGATGGTTGCTGTGATTGGGTCTTTTCTTCGTGGGCACGAGCATTGTTAACATCGTCAGTTCATGATTGCAAATTTGATGGAGAGATCAAAAGAAATCAAAATCAAAAGAGATCGCCAATTTGAGGGAGATGTCAATGAAATCAAAAGAGATCGCCAACAAAGATAATGGAGATTGACGAAGATTATGACTCAACATAATTATGTATATAATTGTATTTACCATATTTAAATTGATAATACCTCTATTATATTTAGATTAATATTATTCTTATATAATGTAAGAAATTCCAATAGGAAAATCATTCGATCAAAATTTTGTCGATCAATTATGGTACTACCCTTCATTGTGTTCCAATTGGCAGGGTTCAATTTTTGGAAAACCCGAGGAGACGGTGCGACCGGTTATGGGATTTTCATGGACAAGATACTACTCGTTAATGGGTCTAACGACTTTTTTGGGTTGAAATATCCATTTTCTGCTCGGGTCATGAAGAACATGGCAAATGAAATAATTTGGTCGTATGGAATTTTGGAAATTGGCCTTGATTTTCACCTTGAGGACAAGGTGAACTTCAGGGGGGGGGGGGGGGTATTGATACAACCCCAAATTAAAAATTACCTCCCTGTCAATTGTGCAGGGGTATTGTGGGGATTAATACAATAAGTTGAATAGGCAACACTTGTAAATGGGGAGGGCAATGTTTCATTTGGGGGCATGCAAATATGGAGTGGTCGGTTGAGTTTATTAGGAGAGATCCAGCCTCTCAAATGCTTGGTATTGTACTTTCAATTTCTAGGGGATCCAATCAATCTGCTGTAATTCAGAATTACCTTATTTAATTTCTTTAAATTATGAATATAATTTTCATCGCAAACCTAAGTGTTTGGTTATCTGAATGGATTTTTGCACTTTCAAGGGTGTAATTTTCAAGAGTTGTTTGGGTAAACTCGGAAAATGTAATTTAAATTCTTAACAGGGCACAAAATCAGAACATGTCAACACAAAATACTTAGAGCATGTAGGCTTAGGAGTACTGAAACTTGTCTCACAGGTTTGACATTGACAAATTGAAGGGAAAAAAAACACAGAGAAATATAATTAAAATTTTCAAACGACTTATCAAAAATGGCAGCACAAAGTCATGGGGAACCAGAAAGAAAGAAAAACTACTTAGTTGAACTAAACAGCAATTAGCTACATTGCTCACTATGGTGACTAACCTGCTTGAGCTTTCTGGTTTAGATCCCGACCAAGTAAACAGTTTTCTGATTGATAACTCAGAAGGCGAGGATGAAATCAAAAATGAGGGGGATGTATCATCAACTTTAGAGCTAAAACTAAAGAAGGGGGTAGAATTGTTCACTTCATTTGGTTTGTCAAAATTGAAGACTGATTGAGGAAGTAAGGTTGATTGGAAGGATGTGCTTGGTGCCTGGGAAGCCGTGGAGGCAAAGAGGGTGCTTTCATTTCCAACAATGAATACCCCAGAACTTTCCATATCACTGCTTTTGCTAGATAAAGGACCTGAAGGTAACTTCAGTTCCAACTGAATAGTGGTTTTGTCCAATTTTAGTTCAGCAGGTGAAGTCTTTCCGTCAATGAGAGCTATCTCCACTGTTCCTCTCCTATTACCTAACGGTTTTGGTGCACGCTCGTGTCTATTGTTGTCCTGCTCCAAAAACTCCTACACAAGACAAAAAAATTAATATAGACACAAGCTCTATAAGGAGGAAAATTTGAAATTTTAAGTACAGAATAAGCTAGATTTTCATTACAGCAAATCAATCTATTCTCAGAGGGCCAGTAACAGAGATAAGATTAGTCAACAATCACCAACTACACTTGAAGCCCAAATATATAGATGTAAACTACCGAATAAACTAAACTCATAACAGATCAAAAGCAGGTAAGTCTAGCCTGTAAGCAATTCATTCTTAAACATATACACTACATGGGAAGGAAACAATACCTACCTCGTGTGCACTCATTTCAGAGGATCGCCACTTTTGTGGAGGTTGAGATGCAAAAGTCTTAAGGGCAGAATCAGTAGTTTCAACCATAGGTCTAAAAGTGTTTACTGATACTGAGGTATCAATATTCACTGCTGGCGTCAACATCTCGCATGGACCAGCAGACTCTTTTGGGCCATTTTCTTCTACTTCCCCTTGCTTTTGTGAAGTAGAATCATGAGCATAAGGCAAAGTGGCTATGGGCCAATCCTCCAACTTATGGCCATCCTGGAGCTTGATTGGTTTCATTTTCGAAGGTAATTTCTCCCTAGCAGCAGCTAGCTTGGATTCTGATGATTTTTCCTTTGGGGTCAACTTTTCAAGATGCTGAAATATTCTAGCAGCAACCTCGCTAGACTTAGAAGGGACAGGAGTACAACTGGTACTTGGAGTGAAGTTATCCTCATTTTCTCCAACAGTTTTTGAGACCTTATGCCTTGTTTCATCTTCTAATGGAAGTTTCTGCTTCAAAGATATTTGTGCAGCATCAGAACCAATCTCCACTCCATGAGGAGAAAGAGGACTTCTACGAGATAAAAGACTGGGTTTCTGTCTGATTCTCCGAATGGGACCAACAGAACCGAGATCATCATCTAATATTGAACTCCTGCGTTTTAGAGTCTGAAATAAAAAAATAAAAGATGGAAAAATATGTAGAATTTAAAAGAAAAGAAAAATGGAAGATAACGCGTGAGATAAAAATGCATGATCTAAAACTTCTAAATCATTACTATATACCAATTTGTTAGGCCCAAATCGTCCATAATGCTCCAATGCAAACGGAGATGATGACGACGACGGCCCACCATAACCATTATTAACGGATCCAATTCTCTGGAAAATAACCAAGCATCAGAGAAAACTAGACAGAAAATACAGGTGTATATACCGTACATAGATGAAAACACCGTAAATGAACCTTCTGTATGTCAGTTGGATAAACTCTGGAATATGGTGTACGAGCCATATTATATATTGCTGATCTGCCTCGAGATCTTGGGGTTATAGATCCATATTCAAGAACCTGAGGATTATCAGCATTCTTCATTGTGAATGAAGTAATAGGTGGTTTTGGTGCAAATAGTACATTATTTAGCAACCCTGAGCCTTCCGTAACAGCTTGATTCCGCATCCCCAACATTGACGGCGATAATTTTGAAGGCCTACTGCCCATGTAAGCTTTTGCAAGTTCAGCAGGAGAAGCAATCTCATCCTCAAGGACCTAGACACGTTTCTATTGAATAAATATCAAACAAAACTCGTTTTGTTACCTTAAAGAGACAAGGATGCTACAAGAAATCATCAAATGTATGTCGACCAATGATAAAATTTTATTTGGATATCTAAATGCTTTACTTATCAATAATAGAGCATTTCAGCATACTTTTGAACTCATAATAGGTGTGGACATGACTCCATGAGATCTATCCTCCTCGATTTTATTTTTTTCCAATGGAGCACTTGAATATTGTTGATGCCTTTCAACATCCGTCAGCGGCTTTGCTAACGCATCTGTCATTTTTCCATCATCACTAACAGGAACTTCTACAGCTTTTGAATGCAATAGCTCCGTCAAATGTTCAATCTCAGGTCTACACCAACAAGCTTCACTTTAGTACCTCGAGCCCAATGACGCGCGCATTTTAAGGACATTGTGAAATAACCAAGTGCCTAGACACATCTATATAATAATTGAAATATATGTAAATAGAGAGGTTGTCAATACATAATAGGTCACATTGCAAAGTAGTTGGGAAACCAAGTCGATTCCCAAAAGAAATGCAAATTCAAAACATCAATTGTGAACTTGCAAAAATTATCAGGTCTTTGAACAAAGTTGCATAACATAAATGAAATTCAACAAATAAAAAATGCATGATTAGTTTATGACTCAACAAAGAAAATAAGTCTTCACCAGTAACATTTGAATACCCAAGGAGGGTTGGTAACATCTTTTTTCCAAATTAATTAGACATATAGAGGTGTCCATGGTATATGAATTATTAATAGCACTAAAAAGGGAGAAATGAAATAATTGTGCTTCATCTCATATACAAGAGAATTCCATGCACATGCAAGCTCGAAGTGATGCCCACTAGCATTTAGGCAAGCAAGCTTGTTTTGAAAAGCCTGCAGGGGGTGCAAGGATAAGGAAACCCAATAAGTCGACAAATACAGCCAAAAAATATGTTAGTTGGCTGCCACAGGGGTGTAATAACAAGATATCCAGCTATTCATCAATTTCCACCACAGAAGATTAATGGATGAACTCCTATATGGTAGACGACTGGCGAAAGTGTAAATAGTTCAGAGCATTTAGCTCTGAATATAAACTTTATACTAGTGCAAACCTGCAAAAGGAAAAACTACACAAGAAGCATGTTTGATACTGAAAAATGATTGCAGAAGCTTACCTAGTGAAGGTCTTCTGCTTTAAAAATTGTTCAAGCTCAGAGATCCCGCCACTGACCGAATTATTTATTAGATGGCTGCCATTACCGCTTGCAGGTTCTTGTGACTGATTCTTCACCCATAAAAAGAAAATGTAAATCACTTTCACCAGCTTTAAAAACACAATGGATGCATCCTCAAGATTAAAGGGAGAAATAAAACATAATAATCTGAATTAAGAAAAATGTAGGCCTCAAAATATGAACTTGGCAATGGAAGAATTAGAAACTTAGCTAGTAATTTAGTACGTGCTTGGTCCACTTTCTTGCATAAAAAGTTCACATTAATGGACTCTGCAAGAAGTGCTTCAAACAGGATATTACATGCTAGATAAACCAATAATTTAATAAGTTCTATGTAACTGTCCTTAAAAGAAGTTAGATTGGAGAGCCATAAAGGTTGCTTTCTTAAAATGGACTGCTTAGAACTGGACGTCTCATTGAAGAGCATCCATAACACATTGAACACCCATGTCTTCCTCCATTGTCTTGTTTGAGGTGTATGCCTCATTTAAGGCTCTCATGAAACACCACGAATCTTACAGATCACATCTTGAATGCCATTTAAAAGTTTACAACTCCATTTACTGAGCTTACGCCTCAAGGTGCCCAAGAACGGGTTAGTTGTGCGCTTGTTTATCTTGACTAATCCAGGCCTCAGTGTTTTACGCATATTTTGTAGACTTTCACTGGTTTTTCTGTTTTCTTTTCATTTCTCAATCTTTAAGGAGAAAGAACTCTTAGTAATGTTGTTGATACAAGAGATTCCCAGGTTGTTTCTATTTCTAATAGTAGATTGCAATTTTATTAAGTAATTACTAATTTGAGACATTACTTTCTACCGCTTTCTGATTTTTTTGTTTTCTTTTCTCTATCTTTAAGAAGAAGGCACTATTAGAAATGTTGTCGATACAGGAGGTCCCAGGTTGTTTCTATTTTTAATAGTAGATTGTAATTTTATTATGTGATTACTAATTTGAGACATTACTTTCTGCTACTATAATAACCTCTTCACGTTTGTTTGCAAGTTAGACTTTTAATTTTGTTAATTTGTATTCTAAAGAAGGGGGTGAATGCTTTCTGGCTCACGAGTTCAAAGTATAACCCGTAATTTTATGCCTCCGCAATTAATAAAAGTTTGGATATCTCCCCTCGTCGAGCATCTTCTTGCTCTTTAAAATTGTATTAGTTAATTTCATTAGCTAAAAACCTAAAGACATCCATCTCAATAGGATCCAGCTGGATCAATTCTTACCTCATTTCACCTCCATAACCTCCTCATTTCAAAACCCAGATCCTGCTAGCATAGTTTCCTTTCATGTCTTTGATAAAGTTCAATAGATCCCTACAATCCATGCTATGCTATTTTCAAAATAATCCCTCCACCTTTACTTGTTCTCATTACTATGAAACAAACTCTTCTGTTCACACCCTTAATACACTTATGTTAGTTTAAGTCCATACTTCTTTTCCATTTGTTGATATATATCTTATAATAAGATAACAACTTCTCATGTGTTTTCAATAAGGACTTCTGAAAAACCATTCCAGCTTCCAGTTTAGCAAATTTATACTTCTCAAAGCCTTTACATTTTCACATTTTAGTAAGCTCTTCTATCTCTATTTGTCTTACCATCTGACCCTTATCAAATGGGTTTCTACCATCCAACTTTCTTGACAAGTTTATGAAATGGGCTATCTAACCCTAACTCTCCTCATACAACACTAAAAATATACCAAAACCATGTTCAAGGAATTAAACAAAATAACAAGAAAGGAGATACACTTACCTCAGGAACTGCCACTTGAAACCCACCACTCATTTCATGAGTCGCCTCTGTTCACATTACAGAATATATTAGGCCTTATTCAAACATCACAAGGAAACCTCAAGAATCAAAAGGAAGGCAAAGTATCCCAGGAAATAAGTTGAATATCCTATCATTTGCTCAATACAAGAATAATCCTAGGCAATTCACCGCCTACTAGAATAAATAAAATGTAATTCACAAGTCAAGTACCTCCATGCACATACATTCGTAAATAATATAAATGTTTAGTACAAAACTCAAGGTAAAATATTCCCACCAAATGAACCCTAACTAATAAAACCAACAAATTTCCGCTCAGACATAAATTTTTTTTTTTTACCAACAAGTATATACATAGAGGGGGGAGCGTAACCTGGTGCTTGCCGAGGAGGAGCTGGGAGGCGTTTAAGGAAAACAGAGGAAAAGAATCGCTTGGCCCTATAGGAAATGAGCTTTGAAGCGGGTTCCACAACAAGCTTCGCTAACCAACTACCGTTATTGTCGTTGGTAGTGGCGATTCCTCGGAGGATATTGACGGGGCGATCATACGGTGTCGTTTGTTGGGTTCTTCGAAATGGTATTTTACGGAATTTCCCTCCCGCTCCTCCGTCTCCGCCTTTATACGAAATATTGGCGGCGGCCACTCCTTCGCTGGCAGTCTGCATTTGGTTACCAAGTTCGTGTTGAGTATAAAATAGATTATTTGTATAGAGTGATGAGGAGAGAAAGACGAACGTTAGGGTTTTGTTACGGATCAAGAAATCGATTTCGCCTAATTTAAAAAATAGTGCGGGCGTGAGAGATTTTCTGTTGCGTACTCTTAACGGTATATTTGGAGTTAATTGTTGCAATGGTCACTAAACTTATACCCATGTCTTCAATTGCTCACTGGAGGTTGAAATGTCGTATTTTGGCCATCAAACTTTGAAAAACGTTGGACGTTACTCGTTTATATAACTTTCGTTTAAAACCTCTAACAGAATTGATGACGTGACCAACAAAATGTACATTTGACGTCTAGTCACGTCGTTAAACTTTGAGATAATCGAATTTTGGTCACTAAATTTTGAAAAATATCTCTGATTGCTCACTAAAGTTTGAAAAACATCTTCTATGACTCATTGAACTTTAAAGTGGTCGAATTTTGGTCTCTAAACTCTGAGATGGTTGAATTTTGGCCTCTAAACTTTAAAAAAGCTTTTTGTTGCTCACCAAACTTTTAAAAACGTCTTCTATTGTTTATTGACTTTAAGGTGATCAAATTTTGACCATTAAATTTTGAAAAACGTCTTCTGTTACTTACAATAAATTTGGATAAAATTAAAATTTTATTAAGTTTTGAATTAAAATTTGAATTTAATTTAATTCTAACGACAAATTTAGTCTATATCTAGCATAAATTGAAATTTAGATTTTAATCAAATTCAAAGTCAACAATTAATTTTAATCACATTTATGGAACCCCACTACTTTTAATAACATATTTCATCATTTTTTATTAAAATCTACTAAAAATGTCATTTTATTCCCGACCAAAATAAGATTTATTGTGTATTTCATTGTAAAATTCAAATATAAAAAAGTAAACTTTAATTTTATTTTAATAACAAATTTATTGTGTATTTCATTACATTTAGTAGTTACTTCCTTTGCACGGCTTTACAAGCGTTGTCTATAATAATATTTGAATTTTGCAACGAAATATACAATAAATTTGTTACTAAAATTAAATTAAATCTGAATTTTAAATATTCACAATCAAGCTTGATTACAGTAAAAGTCCAAGAAAAACAATGTGCTTCCTTCATGCACTGTTGTTATAGTGTGAGCACATATCAACTCGCCCATGTTACACCAACAAATGCAAAAAGAACTCTAAACTCCTTATTATACAGATTCATTTGAACATGTTTTGTAAACAGGGAAGGAAGCTCATATCAAGTGTAAATTTAAAAAGGTAATCATAGCGGGAAAGACTCGAATCGAAGAAAAAACTTGTTTGAGCCCCATTTCTAATTAAATATGCATTTGGGAATGGTGATTCGAGGGAGAAAGTATGGTTAAAAAATAAAGAAAAGTTTTGAGTTTGTTTGCAATATTATTTTATTAAATAATACGTGGTTGAAAATAAGAAAGAAAAATATATATTTTGAAATAACTGGGAATATATCAATCTTCAATCTTCTCTCCAAATTTCTACAAGAGACAACCCTACTCAATCCTCTCTTTGTAATCACAACCCCATTTATCTAAAAATTTTGGGTAATTAGAACATAGTGTCTCTATCGTTTACTATTATTGTGGGAAACATCTTATATCTTTCATTTTTAACACTTTCGACATTAATTATGCATTTCATTGTACAAAACGTCATTTTGATCTAATTCTCCGCTAAGTGAAGGGTATGCTTGTCATTTTTTCTCTTTTTTCCCCATTTGAACCCTTTACATCCTCTATCGTCACTAAGAATTTATCAATACACAAATCACTAGTTTATGGCACATTTGGATTCAAAATGATAGATGCCCTTATTCTTTTCCTACTATATGTGGGCAGTGTCAAAATTTTCAACACTACCCAAGCAACCCATCATTTCTTTTTGGCTAACAAGCTTAATAATAGAAGCTATGTGCAAGGAGAGAATGTAAAGGAAGAAATCAGTTGTCTTTTCCAACTTCTGGCAAATAAAACCCTTTTACTTCTGGGTCGATCAAAAGCTTTAAGATCAATTCAAATTCTGCCATTTCTTTTTTCTTTGCTATTATATAGCTCTTTGTTGTTTAGAGTGTCATTCAATATAATTTATACACATCCTGACAAGGGGTTTGAATTCTAGTCATATCTGACTATTCAAAGTATCCAAAATTTCTTGTCATCTATGTCAAAATTCTTGGTTTTTGAATGGTTTAGTAGAATATTATAGACAACACAGAGAGTAATATAATTCCTAATGAAGAAATTGGATAAAAATGACATTTTGTACAATTAAATGTGTAATTAAGGGGGATAGTTCTAAAAATTCAAATTATGACTGCAATAATTAGTATAGGTATCTCTATACGTTATACTAATTTATTGGATTTTACTATTTGGTCTAAAGCATAAACTCACCTCTCGACTCGTAAAAGATTCACAAATCATTGAATTAGTGATCAAGTAATTAAATACATCAAGATCATAATAAAAATCAACACATAAAATATAAAACCTAGAATTTCAAAATAACGAAATAAAGGATCTCACTTCGGCTACATTGTGCGCCCTAAAAATAATTTAATTACACATAATGTGAGAATAAAATATGTAAAAGAGGAACGACATCACCAAAATTTGATCGAAAGCGAAGTTGCCTTGTCCTGCTGCCAAATCCTTTTTTTCTCTCTTCCTTTACTATTTTTCATGTTGACTTTTCTTTGTCTCTTCCTTCCTTCTTTGCTGCAGTTTCCTGTGTGTTGTATTTATGTTGTAATATATATTCAATTGCACCCACAATTGTTTCATGCAGCCGGCCACTTTCTTCCCTCTGTAGCTCTCATCTCCGTCAATATATATATTGCCGTCCAAAATCCTCCCTTTCTTTCCTGTGCGTCTGCTATGTATTTTATATATTTTCACCGCCGCCCCAGTTTTCCGCCAACCCTCGGCGAAAGCTTTTTTTTAGTATTTTTCTGTTCGTGTAGGTATATATATATAAATTCCCTGCCAGCTATTGTGTTCCAGGGTAATTAGAATTCCAAGTCCAATTAAGCCCTTGTTTGACACCAATTTTTTGAGAAAAAATTGATTTAGAATAGTGATTGATGGAAGAATGTGTGGTTAAAAAGTAACGAGAATTTTTGGATTTATGTGTAATATTATTTTATTGATAGAATGTGTGGTTGAAATGAAGAAAGAGAAAAAAAAATGAGAATGAGAATGAAAAAAAATGGGTGTCAAACAAGGGCTAAATTTGAGTCAAAATCAAAGGAAAGCCCATTTTAATGATAAATCTCACTTCTTTCCTGCCATCTTAAATTGTAATATGCACCAATGTCCGACATTATTTTAGAATGTGCATTCTAGCACTTCAAATTCCAAAGTGTGAAATATTATCTCCAAANTATCCAAAGTATGAAATATTACCTCCAAAACTGCCGATTTCATTCAATTTCATCATTCTTTTATTTCCAATTGCTTCGCACGAGTCCATAACTAAAAACAAAAGAAAAATAATCCAAGTTAAGTAGAAATTAATAATTTAACGACATAATATCCTAGTAATATAACTTAAGAAGTGTACAAAATACACTTATCAATTAGGATTTTAATATAGTACCTAAACTTTAGACCTGGTTTTTAAAAAACAATCTTTAAACACCCGAATTTATGTAATTTTCACAAATTAAAAATAGTAAAATCATATTTTGGGTTTGGACTAAATTAATTAGTTAGCAATTTATTTAAAAATAATAATTTGACTTATTTAAGATTTAAAAATTAAAAAAATTAGGGAGATTCGGTTCTTATTCGATTTTTCGATTCTTGGTCTAGAACTGAGAATCGAACCGAACTCGTCAGTTCTCTATTTAGATATCAGTTCAGGTATTTAATTTAAGAAGAACCACTCGGTTTGATTCAATTCGATTTGAGTCCGATTCGGTCCAATTTGATTCGGGAGATTTGTCCAACCCTAATCCCAACTAATACGAGATACAAACAATAAAATGAGGACCCAATCCTTTATTCATAATATTGCATCACCAACACGTTAGGGTAAGGTTGATGTTGTGATCGTAATGTTAATATTTTTTGTGTTATTGAAAAAATATTCGTGTTATTAATGTTGTTTGCATTGTGTGTGCTGTTATAATGCATGTCTAGTTGTGAAATATTGTTACTTATAGTGAATGGAAATTTGGACCTAGTTATAACCTGTATATTTATAAATTGGTTAAATTATGCCGAGCATTTTTAATCTTTGAGATCATTTGCATTTTCATCTGCAGCCTTTTATTTGGATAATTGTGTATCGAACATTTTACAAATAGTCAAATTCATTTTATTTGAAGAGACAATGTTTTAAAAGGAAGATTTATCATTCTAATATTCTAAAAAGAAAAAATAGAAATTCGGAAAAGAAAAGAAAGAAAAGAAACTATATCATCTTCTCTACCCACCCTCATCACCACCACCACATTGCCACCGCCATCGTGCCTCACAGTAAAAAATACCCAGATTTCCAAGCAAGCCCTAACTTTCCTATTATATGCCGTGATTGTTGGTGATGCCGAGGACGAGAAGGATTTGGGGATGGTGTGGTCGGAAGTTGGGGCGGAAAAGATGATTGGATTTCTTCAATTTTTCTTTTTCCGAAATTTTCATTTTCATTTTCTATTTAATATTTTAATTAAGAATATTAGAAAGACAAGATTGCCCTTTTATTTTCGTCATTTCAAGTGAAATGAGTTTGAACAATGATAAAATGGATGAAACTCGTTATTTTCCAAATACCGACCACACAGTTGTTTAGAAAAAAAAATGCTTGGCAATGAACGTGCAAATGACCTCAAATAAAGTAAAAATCTAATGGGCATAAATTTTTGAAGAATAAATCATTGTCCCAAATAACTTCAAATAAATATTTTTATTCGTTTTAAACCTTTAATATAATATAGCATATATATTTTACAATTTATAAATAATTATTACTGCATGAAGACAAGTTCTTTAAGACGGGACTTATTATAATGTGGAGTTTATTCTTATTTATAACTAGTCCAAATTGGGATCGGATTTTTGTATGATTACATGAAAGTTACTCCAATAGAATATTGTATAGATATCTCAATGTATCATATGAAAGTACATGAATCCAGAGAGGTACATCAATTAGAAGAAAAAAAAGTAAAAATATCTATTAAACAAAAAGTCCTAAGGACAGTTTCATTTTTCAATAAATTTCGATATTTGTCTGGGAAAGCTTATTAGAAGCGATAAATAATTTTTTTCTTAAGAAAGTGTGATTAAAAAATAAATTCCTGTTTGGCCCTCGAAACTCATATTTTTTTTCAAAAAAATATATTTTCAACTAAATAATTTATGTGATTCACAATTTTTATCAACTCTTTAACCATAAACTTTATCATTTTTATCAAAATATGCTAAGGAAAAACTATGATTTTGTAAGTGTTATGCCCTAGATCCAATCAACTTGGGGCATAAACACTTTAAATTCTAGCCGTCATTCTTGTTCTCTGTGTGGATCACCATTGGAGGCTGGACAATTGAACAGCTTGGAGTGCAGATCTTGTTCGGTCAAGTTCAAGAAAAAGCAAAGGAGTTTGCAAAAATCATCAAAGATATAATTTCTATCATAGTTTCTATCTAAACGCAATGTAGATTCTTTGTGAAAATTGAAAATTGTTTATTTTCACCGCGCATGATTTAGTAAATTCCCAACAGATTTAACATGTAAAATTAATTTATTAAAAGAACACGAATTCTTCACCTAGAAAAAGTTTAGTTATTGACTTGATGTTCCTCACTCACATGTCACAACGATATGGTTAGTTTGATTAAAAATTAATTTTAAAATATAAAATTAATTCCTCAAGTCCCTTCTATGTTAAAAAGGGGGAAAAAATCAAAAATGAGAAAAAACTAAAAAGCAAATAAAAAGTATAAAGAAAAAGTAGGAAGTAATTTTACCTGCACATAATCATTACAGATTGATATACACACACAGAAGAAAAATAGTTTAGAAGAAAGAAATAGAGAAAAAAAAAAGAAGAGAAGAGTAAATCAATTAAAATTTAATACAACGTCATCTCATCATTCCGTAAGTAATTATGTACTAATAACACCACTCAAAAAAATAAGGGACGATGAATATGTAAATGGTTACGTGGTATGTACAAAATACAAATAACATCACTCGAATAAATAAGGGATGAAAATCTGCAACCACTTTAATGAAGGACGACAATTCACATGACTCGTAACCTACGAAGTGGGGAAAACTACCACCTAGCTTAGCATAAGAAACAACCCACCCCTTCACCTCCCGAAGTAATGCTCAAATTCGAAGAAGGAAAAGAAAAGAAAATAGTAATAATAAAATTTGACCGCTTTTCCCTCATCGCTCTCATCCTTCTCTACAGTTTTTTCTCTTCCAGACTTCCACTCCCTCTCTCCCAAACAAGGATTTTCTTGGTGACTTACGAATCAATATACAGAACACGTATGTATTTTTCTTTTTCTTTTTTGCGTGTTTTAATGTGAAGTTATTTGTAAACCGTTTATACAGATGTGATATTGATGTATGTGCCGCAGATATCTAAGGGACTGATTTATTTATTAAATACAGTATGGAAATGTGTTCGCTGGATCTTATTTTTGTTATACTGTATTTATTTTAGTGTTGGGGTGTTTTCTTTTACCGAATCTTAGATTTCCAGTATGTGTTTTAGTCGCGAAGTCTAATTGATGAGTTGATTGTTTTATTTTGCAGGTGAAAGGGAAAATCCAAGGAACTGAGAATTTAGGGTATGATTTGTTTAGTGATTCTTTTTTTATTTTTTGGTAAAGGGTTGATGTTAGGATAAGTTTAGGGTTTTAGTTTAGATTGTTGGAATTTTTGTGGGCAGTTTGGGGATGTTGGAAAAGGAGGAATCTACTGGTGGTGCTGCTGATAATAGTGGAAGTTCTCAAGGGCCGTGCCAAGTTTCTGGTGGTCACAAACTTTATTGGCGGTCTGCATCGTGGTCATCTTCGCGAACTTCACTGCCCCCGCTTAACCCAGACACTGATCATAAAGATGGCTTAAATCTTAATGGCAACAATAACAGTAATAGTGGGGTGGGTCAGCGCATTCCTCCATTAACCCCTAGAACACAACACAGTTTTAAGGGCAGGTCCTGTCTGCCGCCATTGGCAATTGCTCGTAGGAGCTCAGAAGAGTGGCCAAAAGCAGGGTCTGATGATATTGGTGAGTGGCCGCTTATTACTACACCTCGTGGGAGGAGCTCAAATGATGGTGGGGAGAGGTTGAAGCTTGATTTGTCAAATATACAGAGAAACCCTGATAGCAATGCCTGTGGGCTTGTGAAGAGAGAAAAGATTGCTTTCTTTGACAAGGAGTGTTCGAAGGTGGCTGAACACATTTATCTTGGCGGAGATGCAGTTGCAAGGGACAGGGAGATACTTAAGCAGCATGGCATTACTCATATTCTAAATTGTGTGGGATTTGTATGCCCAGAGTATTTCAAGGCTGATTTTGTGTATAAGACATTATGGTTGCAGGATAGCCCGTCTGAGGATATTACCAGCATACTGTATGATGTTTTTGACTATTTTGAATATGTTAGAGAACAGGGTGGAAGGGTTTTTGTTCATTGTTGTCAGGGAGTCTCTCGATCTACATCATTGGTGATTGCTTATCTAATGTGGCGAGAAGGGCAAAGCTTTGATGATGCATTTCAATATGTGAAGGCTGCTAGAGGAATTGCTGATCCGAATATGGGTTTCGCATGCCAGTTATTGCAGTGCCAAAAACGGGTTCATGCTTTCCCCTTGAGCCCCAGTTCTTTACTAAGGATGTATAGGATGGCTCCACACTCACCTTACGATCCTTTGCATCTGGTTCCTAAAATGCTAAACGACCCTTCAATATCTGCTTTGGATTCTAGAGGTGCATTTATTATACATACTCCTTCTACAATTTATGTTTGGATTGGCAAGAATTGTGAAGCAATTATGGAAAGGGATGCCCGAGGAGCTGTTTGCCAAATTGTTCGGTATGAAAAAGTTCAGTGTCCAATAGTAGTTATTAAGGAAGGTGAGGAGCCTTCATACTTCTGGGATGCTTTCTCTAACCTCCTACCGTTGATGGACACATCTAGCAATGGAGTATGTGTTGCTGGCTCGTCAACTAAATTTTCAACAGGGGAGAGGCTAGTGGATTCGTATGATGTCGAATTTGAGATCTTCCGAAAAGCAACAATTGGTGGATTTGCCCCGCCTTCTGCCTCTTCTGAAGCCGAACACGAAACACACCTTCCTGTGAGAGAAAGCTGTTGGAGCGTGCTAAGGCGTAAGTTTGTTTTCGGGAATATGAAGGAGTTTGTTTCTGCTTCTAAGACGGGTATCTCCAGAATCTACCCTGATTCCCCGCCTATTATTGATAGTCATTCTACAGATAAACAGATACAATCTTCTGCAAATTCTTTGTTGTCATCAAAGTCACTGTCCTTTTCATCATCATCGCCATCACCAATGTCTTCGTCATCATCACCTTCATTTTCTTCACCACATTATTTTTCTCCAGACTCTATTTCCCCTGATTCAAGCAGTAGCTCAACATATTTTTCGGATTCCCCCTCAACATCCCCTTTGGCTTTGTCATGCACTAATCTAACATCTTCGTGTTTGTCTAACTTCTCTGACATATCCCTGCACTCAACCAAATTTTCTCCTCACTCTGTATCTAAAAGTTCAAAGTATATCGATGTCAATTTTACGTCACAGCCTTATTCACACATGGGATCTTCACCATCTAAAAAGTTACCTCTTTCCATTGCCGAGCGGAGAGGTAGCTTATCAAAGTGTCTCAAACTGCCGCTGCAGGCTGATAATTCTCTAGAAAAGGATGCTCCTTCAAGTGGTCTCACCAACGAAAATGATGTCGTCAGTGCAAGTAGTGATGCGTTTTCAGCAAACGAATTACATAATAGGGAAGGGGCCATGCAGCATAAGGGGGAGAGAATGGAAAATATAGTGAATGGACTGCTGTTATCTTCCGGTGGGGATGCTAATGTAGATTCATGCCATGGGAAAGCTAGTTGGTTGAAACTTTCTAACAAACCATGCGAACTTCCTTTGGGAGAAAGGGAGGCAGGTCCATCGGAAATAATGATAGATAGTATCTCATCATCTTCTAACTCAATGCTACCAGTAGTATGTCGATGGCCTAGCTTGGAAAGGCTTGTAAGTGTTGGTACTTATGGTTTGGATTCCAAATCAGTGTTTCTTCTTATTACTCCAACTTCAAGTTCTGGCAATGTCGAGGATAGAATTCTATATGTATGGGTGGGAAGATCTTTCTGTTGTGATGGAACAGAAATGACATTAGGTAGCCAGAAAAGTTCGGGCATTCTAGAAGAGATTGATTGGATAAGAGCTAGTTCTGATGTTATTTCTCAAATGGGATTGCCAGAGGACATCAAAATCGAGGTATGGATATTTTTCATTTTGTTTGTTTGTCAACTTCCTGCCATTTTACCAATTTTGGCTAGGATGTGCCCTTTTGGGTTTGATGCATGATGACCAAGAGAGATCCTATGGAGAAAATGCTTTCATGTTTTGCTAGTTTGTTTCCACTTTGCATTGTTATATGTATTAGCTCATTTTGTAATTACTTTTATTCTCTTAGCTTTTTTGAACACTGTAAGAAACTGTAGCATTTGACTGAAATTAATGAACAGATTATCAAGGAAAATGAAGAACCTGAAGAGTTTCTTGCCTTGTTAAGTTCTTTGTGACCTTTCATTTCTCCAGCTTTGACAATTAGCAGTTCTACGTTTTCGCCTGACTTTGAAGCAACTTCACCAGGCAAAAGTACGAGGTATATAGAATTTTTTGTTAACTAGGATATACTATCGTGTGCTGTGTTTTTTGTTTCCACAATGGAATTGCAATTCTGTTGGATCTAACTTCAAATAATGACGCTGCCCATGCACTGAGAACTTTTTTTTCGGTAGTAAAAGGTTATTGCTTTATGGAAAGATTAAAACTAAAATAATAGACCATGAGACCACCATCTCTTAGCTATGAAAACAACATGAATTTCCTGCGGGTCAAAAGAAACACTGTTCGTCACTGAACTTATAGTGTTGTTTTACTTTGGTCGTCTAACTTTTCTGTTTTATTTAAATTAGTTACCGAACTTCCATTTCCCTTTTAGCCCCTGTTTGATAGTGATTTTAATCTAGATTTTTATCAAAATTAAAGTCAACTATTAATTTTAATCACTTATTTCATAGGTCTTACAACTTTTTAACTACACATTTCATCAATTTTTATCAAAATCTGCTAAAAATCTGATTTAAATTTCCATCAAATAGGGGCTTAGTATAAGCAATTTGCACTCCTGCTTTTGTTACATTAACCGAAAAAGTGTTACATTAACCGAAAAAGCTTACACGCCAAAAAAAAAAAATGACATTGCATAAAAAACTGTCAACCCACTAATTTTGTTGTCCATTTGGCAAGATCTTAATTTAGGAGGATCGTGCTTCAGAATTTCAATTTTCACATGATAAGGTATTACAGTTGAAGAGACAATTCTACGCCTCATTTTCAATTATTTAAAAATATAAATAAGAGCTAATAAAACAGAAAAAAAAAAAAATTCAATCTTCTTCATCCACGCTCCCCCAGTCTGTCCACCACCCATCCACATTTCCATCCACAGGCCCCACCCTTACAACAGCCGCCCCTTCCTCGCCCATAAACATCCCAACCCTTTTCCTTATTTCTTCCCTCTTCCAAGCATCTCTCATGTTCTACCAACACCCAATGTTCATTAGCACCAGATTAGAACCCATTAAAATGAACCTTGCAAGTTGCAGCCCATTAAAATCAACCTTGCAATTCTGAGAATTTTAAGTTTGGAGTTTGATAATTGTAAAACTTCCTCGCGCGTCTTCAGATAATGGATTTTATGAATTATTTTTGGAACAAATGGAACCAAACATTCACGTTGATTCATCTAACGGTACTTAAATAAAATTGGAAACTAGCAAACATTGTATTACACTTTCAGCCGAGAGGTTGCTTGGAAATATCAATCCATTTTATTCTTGAAATCACCAGCTTTTGGTGTCCAAACAAAAGCCTGTTGTACTGCATCATCAAAAAATGTCCATTTCCTTGCCCAATATATATTTTTAATCGGAAAAGATGCATCCATTGTTATTCATTCTCTTCACCTTATCGCGAGCTTCTTATCACGTTTCTGGGAAGGAGGGTGGGGGTGCTGCAGGGGAAGGAGAAATGCAGAGGTAGGGTTAATGTGATTCATCTTCTAGTTTTCATGTAGTCGTTTTTTTTTTTTTTTTTTCAAATGGAAAATTCTCAATTCTGAAGTGCAATTTGTACGCCCTATATGGGATTCTGCCAAGGTGAGTAACTAGTTGGTTTACAGTATTCTTTATTCAATGTCAGCATATTCGTTAATGTAACACATGGTGAAAGATGGAGATCCGGATGTACGGTGACTAGCAGTGTTTTTTAACCCATTTTCACAGACGTTAGTTGATGTATTCCAACTTTACTGGCTGACCTATCAAAGCTTGTAAAAACTGCACTTATTTCCAGAGATGTCCCCTTTTATCTTTGCCATCTTTTTTCACTAGTTTGTGCTTCCTTTTCCGTACCGGTTCTAGTCTCGTCCTAAACCGAAACAATCGTCATACTTATGTTGCTTTATTTTTCTGGTTTATAATGTTTGGCATGCCTATGGTTGAATTAATTATTGCATGGCTTAATTGATTGTCCTCTTGTTTTTCTTTAGCCATGCGTTTGCAGGAGTCGGCTTTTTAAAGTCATCGAGGTGTTTAACCTAGTTTGTACAGTGTCGACACATTATAACTTCAAGGAATCAACCTACTTACTGAAGTTTGGTCTGCGTTTCTTCAGCTCCTATCAAAAGCTACTCGGGGGCAAGATTTACTCATCAAGATTTCGTCCAATTGCTTGCTATTATTTTCCCCCTTTTCACAGAACAAAAATTTTGCTAGAGCTATTCTAGCCAGTATAAGCCATTTGATATTAGGACAATATATGTTTTCCCTCATTACTTGCTCATGTGACCTCCCCGTCTTTGCTTTTTCTTTGTCTCTCTTATGTGGAAAGAGGAGTGTTTCTTGTGCAGCTATAATGTAAATCAACTCTGGTTGGTCGAAAGATGCTCTCACTTTTAGTAAAGGAATACAACTAAAATCAACTTGATGGTGGTCTAAAATCTTCGGCAACAAATTCCATATTTTCGTAAAATAATTGAAATTGTTTGTGAGAAAATTGAATATTGGGTTAGTTAGAGATCAATCTAGCCACCCAACATAAGTATCTTTATAGTTAATATTTGCCAAGGCAGTATTTGATCAAATATACACTTAGAAATTGTTCTTTTATTTTGGACTTGTATGTTTCAAACTAAGTAATGGCTGTTGATGTAGTTGTAGTTGTGTTTCACATGTTTCTTTCTTAGTGGGGTATTGAATGTATCTATTAAGCATGTTTTAAACTACTTTTGGTTCGACTGGAACAGGCATATTTGAGATAGGATGGGAAGATATTCTGCCCATTGCCTGTTCCATTTGGGTTGGGGACGAATATGACCTCCTTTTTGAATTAAATCTTTGTTTGATGAAGATTAAAATTAGATTTTTAGTAAATTTTGATGGAAATTGATGTAATGTGTGATTGAAAAATCGTGAGATCCATAAATATGTGGCTGAAATTAATTATTGATTTTGATTTAAATTTTAATTCATACTGAACAAGGCTAAGTATCACCTTTGAATATGCCATATTACCAAAATGGTCAAATGTACATGCAATCTTGTACATATTATTGATGATGAACCGAGTCCCTAACTAAAGATCGAGATCGTAGTAGATAGTGTCCAATAACATTTATACAGCAAATGATGTAGATGCATACGATTCCACACAAGCACGGTTATTCACTAAAGTGTTCAGCAATGGTTTATCTCTTCTTTTCATAAAAAAGATTATGAAACTTTACTTTGAGATGAAGAAAGCACGGTGGGTTCAGTCACACATTTCAATTGATCTACGAATATCCTCTATTTATTAGTAACTCGTTTCTATATATCTATAAATTAAATTGTTCGTAAATGAAGGTTAGATTTTATTCCTCGCCCGCATGTCTAAAATATGGCTAATAAAAGTTAAAACCACATTGTTGCAAGTTCTATTGTATTTTTTAACTTATAAATCCTAAATATGTCTTGTCTATTATTTATTATGACTTATAAGCCCTTATTTGAGAATTTTATTTTATTTTAATTTATTTTTCATACTTGTTTTCAATCATAAATCTACACAATAAAATATTTTACACGTAAATTAAATTTTTTTAAATATTTTTTAACTACACGTTATCTAAAAATACTATTCAAAATTATGTTCTTTAAATTTTAAGGCCACCAAACAGGGCTAAATAAACAACTACCTGTATTCTTTTCCATGTGGAGTAAGTTTACTAATTTATGGGAGCAAAATTCAAGGCTCGAGTCACGTTAGAGACCACCTATAGCCTAAAAAGATTTCATCGTCCAAATATAGTTTTTTTTTTTAAATTCATTTTTAATTGTACATTTATTTAAGAATAATGATATTCATAGTGAAAATTATCGGTAATCGCTATACGTATACACTTGACAGTTTATTATTCGATTCATGAGGCAATAAAAAAATACCACATTCATGTATCAAATAACAAACTGTTATGTATATGTCACGCAGGACGATTACCGATAGTTTTCTAGCATTACTCTTTACTTAATAAAGTGATTTTGTACGTGAATTCATATATTTTTTTTATCTTTTAACCACTTTTTTTTTTTTAAAATCACTCACACAATTTATTTCAAAAATTCTACATAAAAAATTCCATGTATTTTCGAAAATATTTGAAAGATTTTTAATAACTTCGAAAAGAGGTTACTTAACCAAAGTAGAGTATTTATGTAATTATTCACTCTCTCTCCGCGTGAGTCAGTCCCGTTAAAAATCTACTCGTCTATAAATATATTGAGATTCGATATCCACTCCCTTTCTCTTGCACCGTAAGAAACCCAATTTCAGACCTAGGGTTTGCCGTTTCAGGTACGCACTACGCCTCTTTCTCTCTGCTTGTGTGTGTGGATGTGGATGTGGATGTGGATGATTACATATCTTCATATGATAGCCTTGAAATTTTCGAACAGATCTCACATTTTCTAATGCTTATTCTTCCTTGAGATTTTCAATTCTTAGTTCTAGCGTGGAGAGCCGAGAAGTTTACGAATTTTATTTTTTAATTAAAAGCCAGTTTGATTACTTTTGAAAAGCCTTTTGAGTTGATGACTGGAGGTGGTTTAGCTCATTTTTACCTGTATTTTCTTGTCTGATTTCGAATATTTCTTTGGTCTTCAGACATTCTGTTAAATCAGTAAGTCAAAGTTTTGATTTTGCTTTGGAAGTTAATAAAATGGGAGTATTTGAACTACTATGTATTTAAGAGTAAGAATCATAATTGTTGGTGGAAGACTTTTTCTTATTGACCAGCTAAGCTGAGCTGTTGAATTTTGAGGAGTTTAGATAGGTACTCAATTCACGCAGTGTATTATTATATTTTCGTGTACTCTTTGCTAATGGAGAAATTTCTTTCACTGATGTGGACATAATATTTATTTAGCTGTCTAGTTGGTGGATTACACAGGGGTTTTGGAAGGTTTGTAATGAAATGAGAATGCTTTCGAGTCTATTGCAGGGAAATTGAAGATGCCCCGTTATGATGATCGCCATGGTAATTCAACACGACTCTATGTTGGGCATTTGTCATCAAGGACACGATCACGAGATCTAGAGGACATCTTCAGCAGATATGGAAGGTAATTCCTTTTCCACTGGCTAATATTTAAGAAACGTAACTGTGCTGCTTGGATATCTTTATTCTTGTTTAATGACTGAGAGTACATTGTGTTACCTATGTGTTTCTCCGTTCTCTTGATTTCTATACAATTCTTCGTCCCATTTACTTTGTGTAGTTGGCAGTGGTCATTTCTATGATGAGTCTGCATGAAGGCGTCCCTCGGGGAACAAGAACCATTGCAAAGGCCTTTTTGTCCATCATTGATTTACCTTTTCTATTTGAAGTGAAGTATTCTGAGAGAATTTGCCCCCATGTTTTGGTGATTTTAACTTGAATAATGTTTCTGAAGGTTTCTGGGTTTGTTGCCCAACCTGGAGGTCTATGGTGAGAGGTGTACCCCTTGGTGGATTTGGTCGATATTCGTGCAGTATTTTAGGGGGCTTTGGCAATTCTTATGATAGTGTTATTGCGTGTTTTTTTGATGGGAATTCCAACAACCAAAGTGGTGTTTAATTCATCTTTGAGGGAAAAGTATGAAGCCGTTAGTTCTAATGTCTTGATGGCCTTCTTGTTTCTGGCAACCATTTACGCAGAGTACGTGATGTGGATATGAAGCGTGACTATGCATTTGTGGTACGCGGTTATGTTCTTATTATTTTATATAATAGATCTGTACTTGTGCATAGCAGCATATGTACTCTGTGAATGCCATCTTCTTTTCCACTTTCCTTTTGCACTTTTCACACAGGACTTTAGTGATCCTCGAGATGCTGATGATGCGAGATATGCCTTAGATGGACGAGATGTTGATGGGAGTCGTATTATAGTTGAATTTGCAAAGGGGGTAAGTTGCATTGAAATCGTTCATTCACTGTTCTGGATTTTTTTTATCAAGTTTGTAGAATTAACAGACTTTTTATCTTTTTGAACGTAATCACTGCAAAAGTTATGGATGCAATTTGTTCACTTTTGCGTGGTGTAATTTACCATAGAAAACCTCATTTAAGAAATGTGTGAAGCAGTTGATTGCAAGTTATTCTCATATAGTTTGCTGACCACTCATTAGGCCCTCTATAATTCGAAAATGACGCTTAAAAATCCTCTTAAATACTTCATAGGAATTGCCAGGATTTTCACAGTCACTAGGCATAGTATCTGATGTTCTAAAAACTGAAGAAGTCTGCTTACCATTTCAGAATCATGGGGTTTAAATGATTTGATGCCTGGATTCTGGAAAGATCTGGAAGGCATTTTATCACTTGTTCTTTTAATATGTTTTTGGAGTAGTAGTGTTTTCAGAAGTAATTGTTTCTGGGATCATTATATTCCAGACCAATTTTCCCTGGTCGGATCAAAATCAATGAAAATATTAAAAATATGCAGTAGTATAATTTTTGTTAACTTCTAGCTTTCCATACTCCATATCCTCTGCTTTTTTATATGATCATTTGTTTTGGCACCTGTCTTTTGACTTGATGGTTGTATTTTTATGATTTATCATTAAATAGGTTTAACTTGCAATTTAGGTACCACGTGGCCCAGGTGGGTCACGGGAATATCTTGCAAGAGGCCCCGCTCCAGGAACTGGACGCTGCTTCAACTGTGGAATTGAGGGACACTGGGCTCGAGATTGCAAGGCCGGAGACTGGAAGAACAAATGTTATCACTGTGGGGAGCGAGGTCATATAGAAAAGAACTGCCCAAACAGTCCCAAGAAAGCTAGGTATGTAAATTGGGCTTTTTGGTCCTCGCTGGTTTTTTATTTTGTATGGATATGAAAAAATTATTATTCTTCAGTATGTTCATGTTTCTTGAAACAGACGTGGACGGAGTTATTCCCGCTCACCATCCCCTCGTCGCGGTAGAAGTCGGAGCCGGAGCCGTGGTTATAGCATGAGTCCTAGTCGCAGGTTCAACTACACTTTCTTCTGCACATTAATTTTTTTTTTTTATACTGATATTCTTTTGATATCCACATTCTATTATTCTCTATAGCCCCACTTCACTACCTGCAACAATGCTAGAAGTTTGTAGTGGTGGTGATTTGAGCACATGTGCTTATCTAACTGATCTTGTGGTTTTATTTGCATGTCTAACATGTTAATATTTCTAATTATGAGAAAATTCCATTTAGATTTTGGAGTAAGGGAAATTATTTATTATTAAAATATTTGTATCAGAAGCCTAAGATAATGTTAGAAAAATTACATTAACTCCTCGTTGAATTTTTTTACATTTATAATGTGCACTTTTTGCTACATTCATATTTATATATTGTTGGCTATTAATACAATGTACAACAAAATGCCGCTCCTCAATAACTCCCCACCCTGGAGTTGTAAGCCCAACAATGCCCGTCCTTTGCCAACTTGGATGTGCCCCGGGGGGTTGTGTTATTACTATAAATTAATATTACATTGTTCAGCACGACTTTAAATATCAATATTTATTAATATTATTATGTATCAACATTCTACATTAATATTATGTTGATACTCCTTAAGATAATAAATATATTATATTAAAAATAGTGTGATTGTTGCTTTTTGTCAATAAAGCACAAATTTACAAGTACAAAAATTTGTGGTGTTTCTGGTGAACCAATGTTGACCTTAAAAGAACGAAAATTATTTTTCAATAATAGTAGTTGAGTTTTCCAGCCGATATGTTGGCAGAGTGTTGCCCCTTTGGAGGGATTTTATTTTTTATGTTTTGATAAAGCTTTCTGTTTAAAGGAAGTAAAAACAAAATTTTGGCGAGATTTTGGTTAGAAAAGACACTTCAATTGGAGAAGGTGGATTTTTTAGAGTGGAAGATTGGATCTCTAAGATTTGTTTCTTCATTTTCTTAGATTCTTCACCTCTTAATTTGCAATTTTTATTGTTGTATTAATGGCCTTTTTTTATAAACGATTTTTATAGACTTTTTGATCATTTTTATAAGTTGAAACTCATCATTATACTGTAAGTCATGATTAAGTCTAAATTTCAATTTTTAATTGAGTTTGTGCTTTAGTTACACTTATCATGCAATTTGTTATGTATACGCATAAGTTTGCATGGAAGGATACTCATTTGACTGTGTCAAAATGCACACTAAAAATGACATCTATGTTCAAGATCGAGCTGATGCCTTACTTTTTGTCATTTGGACGAAGCTTCCAGTTGTTCTTTAGTCTAAGTGTTAGGGTCAACTACAAAAAAAAAAAAAAAGAGTGGCTACACCGACCAAAGGTTTAGCGATCACTAAAACATGGTTGCTATAAGACACGATCAGGGATCAACTAATGGTTGGTCTAGGTTTTGGTCTAGTTAAAAAACAAAATACCCCGAGGAATTAGTCGTGATTTGGCATCACAGAGAATAATGGATGCAAGTAAGAAAAAATTAGTTGTGAAAGCCAGAGAAAGAGATATGCTTACCTTTGGTGTGATGGTGTTAGATGTTGGTTGAGATGACTTCTTGTTGATCTTCAACTATAGTAACTGGGACCCTAACTTTATAATACTGAAATTGTTCGAATAGCTTGGTGGTCCATGTAATCCTTAAAAGTAAATTGCTTCATATTTGGTTGGATTTAACTTAGACATGTTTTATACTCTCAACTATTTGTCTAATTATGTTGAGGGTATCAACAATATGCTACTAATTTGACTGAATTGTGATCCCTTTTCCTCCTTTTTCATGTACAAAGGAAGAATCAGTTGGACATATTGAATTATTTAGAAGGATGCATTCCACATCAAAATGATGGGATAACCAATTAGACAAGTCCCAATATGTACGATATATCACTTATTACACAAAGATCTTAACCGTAATATAATTTATTTTAACGACCCTTTGATATTGTATTACAGAAAGAAATGGTGGAGTTACAACAATCACAAGCAGAACTAGAAGATGAAGCATCTGTCACGGATGAAGCAGAAATATGTGTTCAAGTTCTTGGTAAGAGTGCTAAGACTATTTCTAGGATTGGACATGCTCCGTGCAAATCATACAACAACGCAATCACAGCTCCCCATAAATTGATGCAACAGTTGGAAATTCTTACACAGCGAGATAAAGAGAAGGATAAAACTATTAGTAAGCTCACACAATGTCTCAAACAATAGGCGTTACTTATCCATAGCCTTGTTGCACAAATGGATATGAGTCAACATCATCTTATAGGACCGACCAATGATTGGCCTCCACCATCTCCATTAATTGGTGTTGCAGTACTATGATTATATTGTTGAAATTAGAATTTATCTTTTGGAGTTAAATATTAGACATTTATGATTATACATCGACTATTAGTACTGTGAAGTACAATTTTCTTCTGCAACGATATGTTTTTTGTTAAATTTAATATTTTATTGATTTTCGATACAGCTAATTAGAAATTGTGATGGTTGAAAATTGAAATATTGGGCAAATTATTAGCAAGAACAAAAAATATTAATTATAAAAGCATTTATGCATACGTCTAGCAATCACATATTGGTTGATAACATTTATTTTGCAACCAAATTTTGGTCACAGGAAAATAACGAAAAAAAAAGTTATTGTCATTCACCGACCAAAATTTTAGTTGATGATGCTTACATTATCCTTCAACAACTAGTGATTGGTCACTTAATTTATCAATGTTTACCGACCAACGATTGGTCTAAGAAAGGTAAAAATATTCACCTACCATAGGTTGGTCGATATTTCATTTTCTTCACCATCCAATCATTAGTTGTTGCTAGTGTGAAAATATTTTGTTATAATCTATTTACCGACCAACGTTTGGTCGCGAAAGGTTATAATCAACTAACTTTAAACAATTATGAGCGGCCAAAAAGTAACCCTTTTAGCGACCACCCATATTGGTCGCGAAAGACATTCCACGACAATAAATCAACCAAATTTTCACTTTATCAACGACCAAAAATCATGACTTGTAGCGAGCAATAAGTGATCTTTGGAGGTGACATGTTTAGTGACCAATCCTATTGGTCGCTGAAGAGATTTATTAACGGTGAATTTGCGACCAATAAGCGACGACAAATATTTGGTCGCAAAAGGCTACGAGCGACCAAGAAATAACATTTATCGACCAACAATTTTGGTTGCTAGATGCAGTTTTTTTTTTGGTCATGAGAGTCTTGCTACTAGATGGTGCCTCAACGATCGAGGCGTCTTATGCTTTGATTTTTTTTTATGTTTAATATAAAGTTTTCCACGTTATAATTGGTTTATGGTTTGATCTTAAAGCTGTCCATCTAATGCTTTTTTATAAGAGTAATGTATGTACAACTACTTCATCTGGATATTGAAGAATGCTGAAAGTACAAATTTAATTTGAAACTCTTATAAAAAAAAATTTAAACCCTAAAGGGTGATATTTAGTTCGTGATTTTCCGACTGTCATTTTTTATTCGACAATTTTCTTAGCATAAGGGGTCAAAATTAAGGAGTTGGAAATAATAAACATGATGCATCATTATGTTATCTAGATCTTCACATCAAATGATTTGAACTAAAAGTTCGAAATATAATTCATTTAGATGTATTTACTGACCAAAGACATTAATCAAATCTCAAATGACACTAATGTTCCAACTCAAATTGACATCTTTTAGAAGGAAAATTTATTAGCAATATTTATAACATGTTGAATTGTGATGACATTCGAAAACAAAAAAAAAAATCCCTTAAAGAAAAATGATACAAACAGTGGAGATGGTTCTATTGAGAAGACGTATATCTTGTAGAGTGTATAGACATAAATAATTATAAAGCCCCAAATTTTTTTTAGATATTTGAAATATTAAAAATGGAGATATTTCAATAAGTTATATCGTTGTGGGTGAAGTTAATAAATAAAAAAAAAAGGTATGTTGACAATACTTTTATACATGATGTAGCACATCATATTATCATATTATAAATGATAGTGAGGCTATCGAAGCAAATCCATCGAGAAATAAAATGATTGACCAAATAAAATAATGAAATTCATTGAACTTACTAGAGACCCTTGAAATCTGTTGACCTGCAATCTAAAACCTAAATGTATATAGCCGTAGTATTTATGTGAAAAGAAAATGATAATGACTTTTGTAAAGACATATATAATATATAATTCTCTTATGGTAGATTCAATTATAAGTCTATATTCTGTTAGCTTGACAATGCATAAAATTTTTTATACATCTTAATAAATGTGGTTATTTCCAGCTCATATGGCAATATGACATGCCTGATAATAATTATATATAAAATCTCCGAAGGATTTAATATGTACAAAACCATATAGTTTAAGTTTTCGAGATACTCATTCGATTGAAATACAAAGATATTTTGCATTCTGGATTTATGCGGTATGACGACTTAGTGAATATTTATTGAAAAAATTTGGTACAAGAAATACCATATATGTCCATATGTTTCTACATATAAATCAATGCTTGGATTATTGTTAAGGTTGTACTATATGTACATAATTGTTTACATAATAGTCTACATACAGATAATGTGTCAAAAAAAGAGTGGATAATTTTATTTTATTTTTTTTCATTTGGTTGAGAAAATACCCAAAAAGAGAGTGAAGCCTTTTTTTTTTTTTTTTAAATTTGGTTGAAGAAATACTGATTTAATCATATCTCACCACATTTTTCTATGTAAATCATTATATAACTATATTGTGTATAAATAACATTATTCTTATTATTATTCTTGAAGATTTATATTCTATTGAGACTGTCGAAGAGAAATGAAAATGACCCCTATGGTAAGAGGTAGTTTTGAAAATATTATTTTCAAGAATTATATTTTAAACTTAAGGTAAAACCTGCAATTATAATATTCTATTTTCTAAATATAAAATAATTATTATATAATCAATAAAATCCCTAAACTTCTCGAAAAATTCCTAAATTTCCAATTATTTGCAGAAAGTTCACGGGGTGTTATATGCTCATTAATTTTTTTTTTTTTTTTTATACTGATATTCTTTTGATATCCACATTCTATTATTCTCTATAGCCCCACTTCACTACCTGCAACAATGCTAGAAGTTTGTAGTGGTGGTGATTTGAGCACATGTGCTTATCTGGAACTGATCTTGTGGTTTTATTTGCATGTCTAACATGTTAATATTTCTAATTTGAGAAAATTCCATTTAGATTTTGGAGTAAGGGAAATTATTTATTATTAAAATATTTGTATCAGAAGCATAAGATAATGTTAGAAAAATTACATTAACTCCTCGTCGAATTTTTTTACATTTATAATGTGCACTTTTTGCTACATTCATATTTATATATTGTTGGCTATTAATACAACGTACAACAAAATGCCGCTCCTCAAATTCAGAAGATTTTATAACCAAAATTCAAAATCAATGAGAAAATAGTGATAGTTTTTTGAAAATTAAACTATTAAAAATAAAGATACAATATATAGCTGTATAATTTTATTTTAAAAAAAATATCAATGTGTTCTTGTCTGTGCTTCATAGTGCTGATGGAATGCAAATGTTTAGCAGAGCGTGGAGTGAGTTTCAAGTGAGCTTGTATTACCAGGGATGCATTTATAAGCGTGTTCCGCTCTTGCAGAAATAGTGCAAAATGTGCCCATTTAAAGTGTGTTAAAATGTACAGATATTTGTTTTATGGTTTGTGGTTAGCTGTGTATGCAAAATGACACTGTTGTTTGTCATAATGCTTTGCAGCCGATCCAGATCACCACCCCCAAAGAGGGATCACAGTATTGAACGTGGGGAGGGAGGGTCAAGGAGGCGGCATAGGACCTCGCCATCTCCATCTAAGGGAAGGGTCCACAGCCCAAAAGCTGAGCAAAGCCCGAGAAAGAGGGGTACGCCATCGCCAAGGGACGGTAAGGCTGCCAATGGATCAGACTATAGCAGGAGTCCAAATGGAAGAAACAGGAGCCCCAAGGATGATGTTGAGGAGAGGAGTCCCATTCAAGAAAATGGTCGCAATCGCAGCTTTAGCCCTAGGGACAGTGGAAGCCCTGTCGATGATGATGAAAATCATGGTTCTCAGAGGGGCAGTGAATAGCTTCAGATTAACCAAAGTATGTCTGAATTCAATATCATCTGAACCAGTGGTACAATTTGTTGAGTGTTTTATACTTTTATTTAATCTTGGGACTATCTTTGCTCGTTATGATATGTGAAACCTTTGTATGTGGATTTATCATATTTTGCAATTTGTACCAACACTGATCGGATTATCTTATCTCTCTTGGAGAAACTATTCTAGATTGCTAAATATTATTGCTTCATGAAATTTTTTTGTTATCATTCTATGACCAGATGATATTCTTGCTGATTACAGAATGCAGGCGAAGGGTAATGATTTCTTTTCCTAGTTTCTATTTCTTAATAGGTAGGTGCCTGCTGAATAGTATATCCAGATTTGTATAATTTTGCTTCTCATGTTCTGGTTTTTTCCCCCATTTCTGAATTGCTTGGAATTAATTGAATGCTTATTTTAGCCGACATTTTCTTTGTAAGCTTGCTCGCTCTCATCCCTGACGATCAGAAAGATTTCATTGCTGAGGCCCTGGTTTTTCTCCGTGGGCGCGGCTTCGTATGGTTCCCTCGTGTGCAAAGCTACTGATGTCTTACATTAAACACAATGAAGATGAAGAAAAATAGAAGTCTTTCCACTGTCCGAACTCAGTCTCCCTATGAGACGTTGACACTGATTTATACGTCAATGAATTTTACTTGTTATCTTATTTCAATATCAAATCTTGATGTGCAGGGGGGTGTAGTGGGTTACATGATAACCACTTTCTAAGGTAAAATAAACTACGATGGCTAATTGCTTGTCATGCCCACCTCACCGAATGAAATTGTGTCGTGGATGGCTGCGGCACCACCATTACCGTACAGAAATTAATTAGGCACCTGTTTGAGCCCTATTTTTGGTTAATAATGTATTTTAGAATAGTGAATTGATGGAGAATGTGTAGTTAAAAGATAAAGAATTTTTTTGGATTTGTGTGTAATATTATATTATTGAAGAATGCGTGATTAAAAAGAAGAGATGTATTTTGAAAATAACGGGGATTAAACGAACTCTATTTCAAAGAAAAAAAAAAACCACACCGGCAACAGGTGCCTTATCAGCCTTCTACAATTTGTTTGCAAGAACAAAATCTTGAATCCTTTTCCTTCGATTTAGTTCTTGCGAATGAATGGTAGGGGCGGTGAGCTGCTTATTACAGGTGGTGGTTGTTATAGTGGGTTTGGAGGTAATATATATTTATATTTCTTATTTTTTATAATTATTTTTTTTTTCGAAAAAGTGTGAATAAAAAATGATTTAAATGTTTATAAACAGGAGTCAAATGATCGCGAATCTTTCTTTCCAAATAAGAAACTTTAAAATTTAACTGAACTTGCTATTGTCTTGATTGATCTTGAAAATTGACAAAAAAAAAAAAAAAAGGGAATTAGAAGTGTTTATCTTCCTTGATATTACGTGAAGTGTCAAAATCGAGGTCATTGATTGTGTGAAGTGTTATTAAAATTAATGGCAAAAATATGCGCCATATTACACAATGTCAACAAAGCTTTAAGTGAAACTGTAATATGGAATAATATTACTCTTTCGGTAAGTTCATTTCTTTTGCCGTAAAATTTCATTCAACTCCTTTTAAAACACCTTACAAAGAAAAAGAAAGGTAAATTGAAAAATAGAGGAAAAAATTTTGGCCGTGTAGATGGTAGAATCGTAATATATCTCCAAAAGAAGGGCAAACGTCTAAATCCCTGTCCAGGCGAGCGGATGGCAACCAAAATAACAAACCAGCAGCGAACCTGAAACACGACCCCCTCTCAAATCTCACCACAACAATACACACATTGTGTGTGTGTTTATATAGAGATAGAGGGACGGGAGAGGGAAATAGAAAGGGAAAGAGAGTGGCGCAAACTGAGAACATCGTATTCAAGTTTCTGATCGAAACTAGATCACCTTTCATATATCGGGTTTTTTTTTTAACGATTGGTACGCGCGACCAACATACTCGATTGCGTGTTTTTTAGATTTTGTTTCTTTTTCCCTCAAATTTAATTGATGTGTAAGCAGAAGTGGGCCAGATGATGTGTTAGCTAATTTCCCGCTTTTTATGTTTTGGCCGTTTCTGTTTTGTTTCTTGAATTGCAGCTTTCGGAATTTGCATCAATATTTGATGGGGTCTTGTGTATTGATCGATGTGAGTTTGAAACTTGCAATGTCAAATAATAATTTTAGTGAAAATTCTGAAATTTGTAGGTAAAGTCTAAAAGGATCTGCATTATAATATCTAGATCTTTTAGAGCCGCATTTCAGGAGGAGGGTGGGAGAAATTGAAATTTATTGGAATTGATTAAAGGAAAAAAGGTTTAGAGAGTGGAGGAAAGAAGAAAGGCCATGGAAGATGTGTCAAAATATGCACACAGTCCTGCACATTTGGCAGTCGTGCAGCGTGACCATGCTGTTCTGAAAGGGATTGTTGCTTCCCTTCCTCGACTGGCCAAGGCGGGAGAGGTGAATACAGAGACTGAGTCTTTGGCTGCTGAGGAGGATGCTGATGCTGTATGTGCAGTAATTGATAGGCGGGATGTGCCGGGCAGGGAAACTCCTTTGCACCTTGCAGTGAGGCTTAATGATGCAACTTCTGCAGAGATTTTAATGTCAGCAGGGGCTGATTGGAGTCTTCAGAATGAAAATGGATGGAGTGCACTTCAGGAAGCAGTGTGTAATAGGGAGGAGAATATTGCTATGATAATTGCAAGACACTACCATCCTCTTGCCTGGGCCAAATGGTGCCGTAGACTTCCTAGGATTGTGGCCTCTGCAGCTCGGATTCGTGACTTTAACATGGAGATAACCTTCCATTTTGAGAGCTCGGTGATACCATTTATTGGTAGGATTGCTCCGTCAGACACTTACAGGATATGGAAACGCAGTTCTAATCTCCGTGCAGATATGACTCTTGCTGGGTTTGATGGATTCCGAATCCAACGGTCTGATCAAACTTTTCTCTTCCTTGGAGAGGGCTATTTTTGTGAAGGTGGAAATAGATCTTTGCCTCCTGGTTCTTTGATAGTTCTCTCCCATAAGAAGAAAGAAATCACAAATGCTTTGGAGGGAGCTGGAGTTCCATCAGAAGCTGCAGTTGCCCGTGAAGTGGCTTACATGTCTCAAACTAATATGTACAGACCGGGAATTGATGTTACTCAAGCTGAGCTTGTTCCACATTTGAATTGGAGACGACAGGAGAGGACTGAGTCGGTTGGAGCTTGGAAGGCCAAGGTTTATGATATGCTTCACGTGTCATTGAGCGTGAAGTCAAGGCGAGTTCCTGGTGCTATGACTGATGAGGAGCTTTTTGCGGTGAATGATGATGATAGAATAGCAAATGGTGTTAGACATGATGAGCACAGTGATGTTTTAACCGCTGAGGAAAGAATGCAGCTAGATTCTGCTCTTCGCATGGGGAACTCTGACGGTCTTGAGGATGATGAGGAACCTGAGTTTCAGGATAGCCACGAAAATTATAATGGGGATTCATTTGAATCTTGTAAGTCTGTTGTTAAGAAAGAGGAGAAAAGTTGGCTCGGTTGGAGCAAGAAAGGTTTGAAGAATACAGGAGATGTTCCTGATGATTTAAAGATTAGGAAAAAATTCTCAAAGTTGGCACCAGATGATAGAAAGCAGAGACTCAACGAAAATGGCCTATCATCGTCTGAGTTTCTCAGGGAGGATATTGGGAACTTTAAAAAATCCAACGACAAAAGCAGCAAGAAGAAAGGGGCCCCTAGTGGGTCAAAGAATGAGAGCGAGTATAAGAAAGGTCTAAGACCAGTTATGTGGTTGACACCAGATTTTCCTTTGAAAACAGAGGAACTCTTGCCTTTACTTGACATACTGGCCAACAAGGTGAAAGCTGTTCGGAGACTAAGAGAGGTTTTGACTACTAAATTTCCTCCTGGCACCTTTCCGGTCAAGGTACGTATCGGTCATTTCTTATTGCACTTGATGGCGTTCCTTTATTTTTTTTGGTCGGTTCATTGTCAGTAGCACCTTTTTTCTGTTTTTCTTATATATTTTCTTTCCTACCCGCAGTGTCTCCAATCTTTGTTGCTTCTAATGTGCTGTTCTTGTAATATTTTCAGTTTGGCTTGTGCTTATAATTTCCTACGATTGTTAGCTGTTCATCATCTCATGAAATTAATTCAGTTGCTCTGAATTTTTTTTCCGTGCACAGAGTTCTTCCCACGTTCTTGAGCAAGAGAGCAATATGTCATATACAGTAACCATCCCCAAGCACTAAGTATACATTTTCCTAGAAGCAAAAAAGGGATATTTTCAGTGATAAAGTAACATATGCAGTCTTTGATATCATTTTTCTTCATAACGTAAAAATAAAAAATGTCCTTATTTAATATTTTCTTAGTATCAAGTTCATGTAGCACAATTATAGATACGAGTATCTTAAAATTAGTTTACTTAATTTATGAATTTAGTATCCAAATTTCCGGATCTGAACATCATACCTACTTACCTAGTTGAGACAACATTGAGTAAAACTTGGTTTGACATTTTTAAGTCGGCACTGTATAACTTAATGCGATTTTTGACTAACCATGATACTTTCCTGTTCTTTGGGATATTCCTCCTTTATCCTTTAGGAACATACTGAGCTCGAACACAAGTTAACGATCCTAGTGCAGTCTGTGTTTCACTAGCTAAAAAGGAAGCAGTTATACTGGGACCGGGGTAGAGTTTTTGGGTGATGTCTGGCATGGCATTGGTGCTACAAAGGAAGATATTAACTGCTGTTTAGAATTTCAGTAACTAAGGGCGCATGTGTTTCAGAAGTTGTTTAACTTTCAAATTAAGTAGCTACCTAAAATTCATTGTTAAGGAGAGCCATTCCGTAATGGGAAGTTCAGCAGTTAGAGGATTTTCTTGCTAAGTAATATGTGCTTGATTTAGGGGGAGTGGTCCTGGTTGAGTGATCTAGAAAGGTGTGGCTGATGGGAAGTTTCAACCAAGTCTTTGTATCTACTTGAAGAATGATCCCCTGGGGATAAAATTTGGTGACTCGGGCTGCCAAAAAATGTTGCTTTCTTTCTTTGGATAGCCAGCTAGGGTTCAATTTTGAGGGAGGTAGTCCGAGGAGAGTCTATCAGTTGGCATTTCATGTGTAAAAGGGTAATCGAGGATGTAAATAATTTCTGCTGCACTGTGATGTAGCTCAGCCTTCTAGGTCTTCCTTTGGTGTACTTGCGGGTTTCAATTGCTGATAATGCCAGCCTCAATTCAGGTATTTTTTGCGGAGTAGGAAAAATTATTACCACTCTTTGGTGAAGAAACATGTTTGGGAGCCTTCTCTCCTAAGTGTTCTTTTGACGACAGGATGTAATGGAAGAGCTTTCTAGAATGTTGAATATTCTTATGGAAGTTGAAGAGCACCAAAAAATTCCCTCTTCTTTTGGAGTTAACAGTCCAGACCTACTTGTATTGGTTTAGGATGTAATTTTTCACTGTGATTGAAACTTGATTGTATATATGTCTCCGTGGTATGCCTACTCTGAGGGATTTTGTTCTTTGTATTTTTATTTCAATGAAATTTGATTGATTGGAGCAAAATCCTAATTGCATGTGGCCGACCAGGCTTTAAGACAACATCAAATCTTATTTGAGCAACAGTAACCAGCCTAACAGATATTTTTTTTATCTTTGTCTATACATGTACAAAGGTGGATTCCATCATGATAAATACAGGCGCTTACATATACTTAAGTTATCACTTTTCATATCTTCCTGCATTCCTTGATTTTTGTTGGCTCATAGTCCACAGATCAATTTGTTATTGCCATATTATAGTAAATAAAACTCTTACATATTATTGTTTGCAACAAGAATATATTCCTAACTGATCTTCGCTGCTGTCGTCAGGCCTCTTCTGTACATTACCTTTATAAGAATATGTACAATATCTCTCGTTATTTAAATCACCAATTAAGCAAGCAAAGGTTTATTGTTGAAAGTCAAAGTTGCTTCATGCACCGAAGGCTTGAATCAAATCATTACCACTACAGGAGGTGTAGACTGATTCAGTAATAGGTCTTGCCCGGTCACAAGAAAAACGTGGATTACACATAGATTTAACTGTTCTTTCCTTTTGTCTATGTTGAGAATTTCTTGAGAATTATATATTGATTTTTCTGTTGTTTTTCTCCACATCATTCATAATTTGTTAGTAATCATTACAGTTTAATGCCAATGTCCTAATCTTCCAAGAGTTCCTTTATCTCCATTTACTCGCTCCTTACTATGGACATGTATGAAAACATAGTGATTAGTGAAGGTTCATCTTTTTTATTATCCTAGTTAGATTATTTAGCATTTCAAATATGATTTGGCATTATATCGGTTAAAACTGCCAATAGGTTCAGTTGCTGGTAATGTACATCATACGTTATTTTGAGCATGAATTTTATCCTTTTGTTCTATAAATTGATGCCATACAATTCAAAATAATCACTTCTTTTTCTAATGCATTTCGAAACATTGACATAGCCTGCTCAAAGCACTTATTGCTATCTTGGATCCTTGGGTACTATTGTGACTGATAAATATGTACTCCACAGATTGCCATCCCAATTGTCCCAACCATTCGGGTCCTAGTGACATTTACAAAGTTTAAGGAGCTTCAGCCAATGGAGGAGTTTTCGTCCCCTCTCTCCAGTCCCGTGCATTTCCAAGATGCCAAATCTAAGGACGTCGAAGGTTCCACATCATGGATTTCATGGATGAAGGGAAGTAGTGGGGAAAAATTAAGTGAAAGTCGAAGCTTCGGAGATGATATTGACCCTTTTGACATACCGTCTGACTATGCATGGGTTGATGCAAATGAGAAAAAACGGAGGATGAAAGCGAAGAGAGCAAAACACAAGAAATATAAAAATCCTGCTGCTGCTTAAAATCCCGATCATGCACGACAGTTGAATAAGGATATCAAGGATTAGTGGCAGTTAAAGATTAACAATTGCAAAAGATTAAAGGCTGCAACATCAGAATGCAAAGGATGAGGTAAAACTAGTCTTTGAATGCTTGGCTTCTGTTCTTCCTTGGATTTAAGTTCTTTACCCTATAGGGCTTCAGTTTGTATAGAGCAACTTGAATGTTTAGCCTACGTGGATGAGATTAGGATTTTGCTAACAGAATTATCACGACGTATCAACTTTTCATTTAATGGTTTAAATGGATCAAATAATCCACTTGACTGAAAAAAAAAAAAAAAAGTAAATAATTATAGTACTCCCAAAGTATAATTCAGGGCCACTGTTTAATTAAAAATGTATTATTTATTAATGCATTAATCTCAATTAATAATGATATCAATTATTTTCCATGAGTAGGATGACCAGTCCTTGAGCTAATATACATCAGCTTTAAACGACTCAATTTTGCCCCATTTCAATCTGTCTACATACGGAAATAAAGTTCCAAAAAAGGTTCCTTTGAGATTTATGAATTCTCCCAATTTTGGTAGCGTACTTCGGGGTGACAGTGGACTCAGTCCGCTCACAGCTCGCGAGTGCATCGCTTGAGCCCGCATTTAGGTGACTCGTGTAACGTATTCAGTGTAAATTTTAAGCCCATGTTCGAGCTCCATTTTTTTTTTTCAACTCATTTTTAATCACATTATTTCGTAAAATAATATTACACGTAAATCCAAAACTTTACCTTATTTTTTAACCACATTCCCTAAAAAATTACTATTCCAAAGCACATTACTGCCCAAAATCAAAATTTAATTTTAATGAAGCCCAAACAAGGGCCAAATACTAAGTCTCTCATAAATCGTAATTCGTTTAACTTAAAAACAACTCACTCAGTAAATTCCATCAGTCAACATTCAAACAAAAGCTGCTACTTTCAATTTATCTGTACGACCAACTTTGTTTGACACAAGGTTTAGAAAACAACTGCAAATTGTTATAAGAATTTTTTATTTTTTTATTTTTGAAAAAGGGGAAAACCAATATTATTACAGAAACTCCATTATGACACGAATTGAACACGAACAGCTACAAGTCAAGAATCTAAAAGATTTAAAGAAAAGTAAACAAGAAAAAAACATAGGACCCCACTTCAAACATGCTAACTCCCATCAAGAATAATGTGCTAGGAAAAACACTAGGTATATTCTAAAATAAATAATTAATAATAATCTTTTCTTAGAACTAGACATCAGAAAGAGAAGTTTTAGCGTAGTAAATTTTTCAATTTGATTACCAGTGAACAATTGGCCGGCTCTTGCCAAATCTTTTAACGTTCTATTCCTAATTCCCACGAGATGGAGTTGACTGTACTTTAGCTCGGCAAGATTATGCTATGTGCAGATACGCTCAAAATTCCATAAACAGGCTTCCAACATGTCACTGGTGGTGTCAGAGCATGCTGCCGATCCATTCTTGATGTCTTATCGTCCCAAAAAACTATTGGCTTTCTGCTTGATAGCCAGCTTGAAACAAAGAATTCATTATAAACACCTGAAAAAAAAAATATTTACAATCACTGAATTTGATGTCTCCAAGAGCAGAAATATTTGAGCAGTAAGCTAGACAGATATTAACCAATTAAAATGTTTTAATATAACTTCTAATTCTCATCCAGGCATCTGAACTACATCTAAGGTTGGAGTTAACAAGAAGCACAAGGCTTTAGTACTCATTGTCATGAAAAAATCATTCACTTAAACTGTTCAGTTCAATGGTAACATAACATGGCTCCGTATAACTGAAGAAACAAAACTGCAGATTTCTATGTTTATGTCAAAGAAAATAAACTAAATGGACTCAACAGAAAATCAGACAAAAATTTCTCATCTCAACATTATTCTACTTACTCCACAAAGATAGTTTTCTTTTTAAAAGCTTCTCTACTAAGAATTTCTGTCATGCCCTGTCTAAAGATAGAACGGGCATTGGTAAACCTTAACAGTCACCAATGTCTAGATCTATGGAGCAAAAAATGCAGCCAAAATTTTGGAACTAACTAAATAGCCACTACTATCATCAACAAGCTTTGGATGTATTTACCAAGATAACTTCTAAAGTGGAGGACTGGTAAGTGATGGTTCATAATTACCAATTTGAGTACAGATGTGGTTATGCATTATTTGAATAAACTGTAAACTATAAAATAATTTTGACTTGAAAGGCATTTAAAATCTCACCAAACAGAATCTAAAAGGGAGCCTCAAGTGATTCATCCCAGACGTCTACACTTCCATTAGAGGCATCTTCTGCATCTTCCTCCATCGATAGCCTAATATATTCTCTGTGTGCAAAGCGGTCCCATTCGGTCAAATTTGGGTTCTCACGCTCCTGTTCAAAAACAAAAAAAAAGGTAAGTCTTGCCAACCCTGGCTAAGCATATCTCAAAACACATCATCCTCAAATATTAGAAACAAATAAACTCTCATCAATTACCTGACGGATCAGAAATGGATCGCGAGTTTCAAAAGCCATGAACTTATTGAGGTTAAAAAGGATATTAAAAACACTGCCTGAGAGTTTACTGCCCTTAAGGTCTTGCAGCGTAAAATAGCTCTCATCCTGAAAAATGGAAGAATTTCAAAGTCGTAACCTGGCAGTCATTGACTTGAATGGAAGACAATCCATGTTACTGGAGCAACTTGTTCAGCCATAATAGCTCACTAGATGTTAAATGAATCAGCACTCCAAACCAGTACTCAAGAATTTGCATAACTAGCTTTCAAGTTTGTCAAGAGATCCAAATCAGACAATGCCAGCAAATTACATCCTACCAGTCTACTTCATTTCGGTTTTCTTCTAAAAGCACAAATTTTCCTGGAAAAATATGATGAGGCATCTACATGCCATCGCATTGCCTAAATGCAAGTTAAATTTTTTAAATAAAGTTGCATTTTATACATCGAAGCAGAGGTAATCTGGATATTACAGTCTCATCTGGCAATATAAATGCATTGTCAGAAAAGTATTAAGAATGATGATATGGGGCAAAACATTTTTCCAAACAATTAAAAATTAATATAAAGAAGCTGCGTTGGTTTCTTGATTTATTCTGTGCCACGACTCGGCAAGATCGTACTCTGGTCTTGATTTGGGATACTGAACATGGGAGTGCTGCTCCAAGCATGCACCAATTGTTAAGAGCAAGCTCTAATAGTCTCTAGTAAACAAATTTTCTTAATAATAGTTTAAGACACTGCTTCAAGCTGTGTCAATGATTAATAGTATGAGCTAATCATTAAACAATAGTAAGCCACAATCCTTGGCAGTGCAAAGAAGGCAGATAGGGCCTGGCAAAAAAAAATAAAATTCTTTTGATTGGTTGACAGAAGACCATTCAGTGAGGGAGAGACTGTTGTTTTGGAGAAATCAGTTGTTTGCGTTAATGGATAAAGGGAAAACGGGGATAGATATAAGGGATAGGTGAATAAGATGAAGTGTGGACTCAACCCATTTAATTCCCTTTTTCATATATTATTTTTTTATCAAAACACCAACATAGCCTCGGTGGTTTCCAGGCTCCAACAAGAAAGGCTGATAGGGGTTAGGATTCCTTAACCATGTAATATATCGAACTCGCATGAATCAAAAGGAGAGGGGCATATACCTACCTCCAGAAGTAAGAGAGTGCAACATGTGAAGAAATGAAATAAATGGGGAAGTTTTATTTCCCATACAAGATAAAGCATTTAAAATCTCTCTTATTTAATTCCCATTTAGGGCAATTAGATTTGTATTTTGGTTTTATTATTTTAATAAATTTTGGATAGGACTCCTGCTCCAAATTTTTATTTTGATGCTCTCAAGCTCCCACTCGCACATTATTTACCCAAGGATCTGCTCCTTACAACTTCAACTTAATACACCTAAAGCACAAATAACATAAAAAACAATGGATGAAATTCAAATTATTAAAGAGAGAAAAATACAATCTAAAGATGTTCACCTTTGGACTAATCATGTCAACTATCTGGCACAAAATATCCTCAAAAAGCACAGGCTCTTGGGCCATGCATTCCATTCTATGTAACTGCTCCTCATAAAAGAACTGCATTTCATTCCTTGTAATAATTCCGTTTCCATCCAAATCTATGCACTTGAACCTGATAAAAATATTCAACTTGCCATACATAAAGGACTGAGCAAACAAATATTTGACGAAAATAGATTAAATCATCAAGGATGGACAGCATTGAAATTCAGATGATTATACTTCACACAACGGCACCACAAGTTAACGAAAAAAGGTATAAAGAGAAACAGTTGCAATTAGATAGGTTCCGAAACAGTGTGCTCTAAATTCCCTATGATGTGGCCGCAATGATGAACATTCATATTTTTTACCATAATTCCAAGAAATCCAACAGAAACTATAATGAAATGTCTAGCCATATAAATCATTCATACTTTTTCCCAGCCCCTATTGGAAACTCTGGGAGAAAATCAGTCGTGCTCTCCAAATAAAAACCAAAACCAGATTTTACTTCCTCAATTTATCAATCCCCCGCGAGTATCTAACACAATGTTCAGGCTTGAAAGTGAATCAGGTTAAAATAATTTCCAGATCGTAAAGCTCAACACTGTAAGAGCTAGTCATTACCATTTTCTCCACTTTGAAGACCAGTACATTAGCAATTAAAAATTCTCAAACTCAGTGTCAATTCATTCTCCCTCATACATTAAATTTAGAATTGAAGCATAAGTTTCTTCTATGGTTAGCTAGGGTTCAATTAGATTACAGTAGGAAGAAAATTCAAAGGTAGCAGTCCATAAGGCTGGACAATGGCAAAATGTCTTAATGTTCATAAATCAAGCAATAGACATACCAATACTCAAGACTGGGCTCAGATGACTTATCCTCTTCTGACAATATGAAGTAAACAAAATCTTCATATCCCATCTTTCCTTCAACCTTACTGGTAAACTTTCTGGGAATCTAAGTCAAATTTGAAATATTTTATATTAAAAGTAGTGGAGGAAGCATTAAATAACAAATAGAACAATTTTCTTGATAGGAGTACGGGATATGGCTTTTCTAGAAAATAATTACACAAGACAAACCTGAGAGAATATTCTATCAACAATCCTGTAGGTGAGTGCATGATTACCATATCTAATGAGGTTCTCTTTATCGATTAGAAAATCATGATCTGTATCCAGCTCCCAAAACTTACAATATATCACATAAAAATGTTCATAAGAGAAGTACCTGCAACAAAAGGGAAAATGGAATCAGAAGACGATGGGGATCAATATGGATCTCTATGTTAATATGAAATATGATATCATAAGAATGCAACACAGAAATGTAACACTCCAAGTTAAGATAAATTAACATATCTTGAGTAAGACGTGAAATTTAATTCTAATGGTGAACTAACCAAACAAGACTGTTTCCACTTTCTAAGACCCATCCTATGACATTCTAATAACAGTCTTATCACCCTGTAGGAACTTTACCAAGCTATGGTATAATTTATTAGCCCTTATGAAAATAAACAAGCATTTCCTCAAGACCAGTAATGAGCTGCTCTATTTACCGCAAGACTTTGTTGATATCCTCTTCTTCATCAGCATGTTGCATTGCAGATATTAAGTTTGAACGTCTTAGCTCCCTGAGGGTAAGGCGGCCATTGCCCAATCTATTCACATAGTAAAATATTCTGTATATCACAGTTTCAGCTGGCCAACACAATAAATTGTAACTGTTAAAATTCAACAAAGGAATGTAAGGACTCTTAACTCGCCAAATATTGGTATTAAACTCAAACAGTAATGGGCAAACGAAGTCAGAAAAACATTCATGCTGGCAGTCAACCAACTCAACATGTGCCTCCTGTCTAGGCCAAGCAACATGATCACACAAGAGCAGTATGAAAGCAACCATAAGGAAATAATAACTAAGCTGCCAGAAGGTCAGTAAAATTCCATGCTGAAGATCATCCAACATATAACTTGCTTTAAAACTAATGCACACAAAACAACAGCATAAAATTATAACATGAGGAACCTGACAATAAAATCTTAACATTTAAAATGGTTAAGAAAGATGTGAAAACAGGTACCTTTTATAACATTGATCACCCACTCTAAAACTGCCCGGAATTCTAACTTGCGCGTGAAGTCAATCATACAAGCTATAGGTGACGCAAGTGCTTTGGTTACTATGAATAATCCGTGCATGCTACCCAAAGAACCAATTAACGTTATAAGAAATGGTAAAGGTAGATAAAAAATGCATATCTAACACCATCTCGAACTTCCTGGCACGTGTCCAACATGCCAAGTCGAGTATCCTAATTTTTTGTATTATTTTCTGAATTTCTTATACTGATGAGCACAATCCTACACTTGGATTGTATCCAAAATGCCACACGGTGTCTCGTATTTTTATGAAATTTTAATTTTTGACAAACAAGAGATTGACCCTTGCAAAGAGATGAACAATAATTTTTTTGGGTTGTTAAGGACTTGAACAATGAAAATAAATGGTGAGTGTCTGGTCAAATTGATCACGTCATGTTTTTCAAGTCTACTGGTGTGAATTCCAGGGTTCCTTCTTTTCATGGTCTATCCGAAAGAGAATTTAGTACTTCTTGGTTGAGAATGTTGGAACTCTCTGCTTACCAAAAATTCTTGTTCGAACAGTTGATGCCATATTGACATCTANAGAATGTTGGAACTCTCTGCTTACCAAAAATTCTTGTTCGGTCAGTTGATGCCATATTGACATCTAAGATTTTAACCCTTCTGTAATTCAAGATGATTCCTAGTTTGCATCTCATATCATTAAATATGTCTAAATCCATTATACTATTTCATATAATATAGACTGGATTGTCTACAATGAAGGATAAATGGGGAAAAAAAGCTAACTGTTAAACAAATGCAAGACAGTCGACCTATGCCCATGCATTATTCATTTTTCAATTCATCCCTCGCCTCATAAAAGAATTGTTTTTGTTCCAATCTGTAGGAATCAATTGAAAAGGCAAACACAGGAGGATGCAGCCAATAATACCAAAAGCACACCTGTAACCTAGTCAAATCGAGAGGTTTTCTAAATCCAGCAGTCAGATGCAGACACAAACATGCAAGTTATTTAGAATTGTATGAATTTTACATATTTGTGGGATGGAAGTTGACAAAGAGAATTTTTAACTATGAGTTCCTTGAAGGTTTCAAACCTAACCACCAGATGATGAAACTAAGGGGGATAACTAGCGAGTTAGAGTAAGTTAGGGCTTTTGAGTTGCTAAGAGGATCGTGTTTCCTTAATGAGTAACTAGAATTCAAGTTGGGTTATATAAATAATGATGACTTGGCATGTTGGATAGGCTTAAATATAAGTAATAGTTACTTTTAAGTTACATTTTGTTTCCAAACATGTTCAGATAACTTACTTTTTCTTAAAAGAGGTAAAAATTTACTAATTTGAAAGTCTTATTTTATTAGTTGTAAGAAATTTTTTAAGCTTAGCCAAACATACTCATAAAAATAGGAGTAGAATAGGTGGAAATGGAAAGTGCTAAGATTATATGTGATTTAAAAATACCTATAAAGTGAAAAGGTAAAGTCTAAAGAATAGTCATTAGAACATATGTGCTTTATGGAACTGAGTTTTGATACCCTTCAACATAACGATATTGTTGGGATAACTGCAAGGGATTTATTGAATAAGAATAATGGAGTTAAAAAGTTGAGATTTCTCAAAAGTTTAACATCTCCCAGCCTAATGGGAGTCTTATATACTCTATAAATGTGGTTGTATTCTACGTATATTTGTCTCAAAATATACATTGTCCAATACTTGCTTTTGCAATAATGGCAAATAACAACGAACAATCAGCAACGTAAGATAAACATTTAGCAAAGCAAACAAAATACAAGGATAAACATTGCAAGCAAAGTCGAGTAAATAAAATAGAATATACCATAGCGTTCTTGAAATTCAGGTGTACTCTGTAAGAACTCCAAACCCGGATGAGTTGCTAAAAGTTCTCGAAGCACAGGTTTGAAGTCGTCCTAATATCAAGTTGACGAGTATTGCAAAAATAAGAAGAGGGATAAAATAAAAATCATTAAACTAGAAGTTTCATGACAGAGCATTTTGCTTGTCTTATAACCTGACTCAAGAATTTGAGATCTGGCTGCTTCAAGATTGTGTATATCTGCATTGGTATATCTTTAGTCAACATGTTGCCGTTAATCCAATAATTGACAAATGCATCCCTGTATGTGTTGTTATAGACACAGAGTACATTAATCGAACATAACCAATATTAGTCAAAAGCATTAATAAGGTTGTAAGTAGAAATCATCAGTTCCAATTGAAATGGATACAGTAAGAGCCAGATTTTAGCTTCCTCAAACACTGCTAAGTTGTCTATTAGACATAGTATTTGCTTAACTATTACATTTAATCTACTCGATCATGTGATTCTCTACTTAGCTGCTAGTTTTTGCAGTTTGAGAAATTTCAATAATATATATGACTATTGACTTTTGCCTCATCGTGGTCAAGTATTGACCTATAGGTCAGAGGTGCAGTTAGAACCCAACAAGTACTTAAAAAGTAATCTTGTTTTTGAAAATTATCTGTCATAATTTTGACTTTGGTGTGGGCCTTGGCATTAGAATTGAGACTATTTACAGTATTTTTATGCTTTAAGCCTTTTAATTGCTAGAAATCTGTTTCCAACCTTCTTTCCCTTTTACTCAGATTATTATCGCAATTTAACATACCTTATGTAACATTACATTCAAATCCATGGTAACTTCATTTTTCTGGATCCAAGTTGCAAAGGAAGATAACATCGAATTGCCAATAGATTAAGAACGGACTCACTTCCAGCAAAAATCAATTTCTCCTACAAGACTAAGCAAATATCATTGAACTGATGAATGTTCCCTAAACCTTCCTCAATTATCCAAGAGTCCAAGCTCTAAAGAAATAAATAAACAGAAACAAATAGGTATCATAAGAACCCTTAAGACTTTCTATCTGTGGTCAATAAATTCCTAACTGAAGTCTTTCCCCTTCACTTTTCTCTCAAGAACTTTACAATAAGTTATGAGAGACCCTTCTGATTGTTTCCTTGCCTTCTCTCTTTTCCATTATCATCCCCATACAGGCCTCAAATTCCCCACTCTCAGTGCCTATGTTGAACTGTATAATAAGATAGTTCTAGACAAAAAGAATAAAATTCTATAACTCGCACATCTAAGATACCAATCTCCTTCAACTTCTAGTACATCAACCACCTCATAATGATGACCTAGGCTCCAGCACATGCAAAATCTAATAATTTACAAGATAACAGGATTTTGTACTAATACAGAAAGGTGGCCTACTCTACCAGTAAATCAAAGATTAATTTAATATAATGCATGCACAATTAAAAGAGATTTCAAGAAAACAGAAGCAAACACAGAGAAACAAGATCAACTTACAGCAGCAATATATCAATAATACATGCACTTGCTCAAAACTTTTACAGGACAAATGTGTTCTAAAACCTACCATTTCAGAGCACATTATTAAACAAGTCATGCTAACGAAGCATTAGTAGTTCAAAGAAGGATGACCGAGTGTTATGCAAAAAAATACTAAATATTAATAGTTTTACAAGACCATCAGGGGCGCAATCTTGTTCCTGATTCTGACTTCGCTTAAATACAACTATTGAGATTAAGAGCCTGTTTGATATATATTTTTGAGAATACATTTTGTGAAAAGTGATTTTTTTAGAGAATGTGTTAGAAAGTATGGGAAACTTATGGGTCCACATACAAAATTATTTTTTGGAAGAATGCATTGTTTAAAATGATTTGGGAAAAAATGAGGTTTAAAGAATCTTTGCCGAGCAATCTATAGATAAACAGCACACAATCCAATATTTTCATATTTAAAGAAGTTGAGCCTGCTGTAATATACATATTTTTCTTGATTAAATTACCTGTGTAAAGTTTATCTTCCTCATTTTAGTGCATTTGGGAGAGAAATAAGACAAAAATCACGATGGCATATATTTCGATAAGAAAACTCAATGATATGAGGAGAATAGGACATACCTTGTCACAACTCCAGTGTCATCAGAGTCGATCTTTCTAAAAAGCACAGTGGAGAAGAATGACGGAAGCTTGCAAATTTCCTTAGTAACTGGTTTAAATTCTGATTATCCCATGGAAAATAAGTTCAATTAACAAATTGAGATAGTTTATCTTGTGAGTTTCAGGTCTATCACAAGCACGAATAGATAACATAACAAATGACCTCGACATTCTCAGAACTTAAATGTTGCATATGCATGCATGCGCATGGTCTATAATAAGTAAAGAATCCTTAATGTATGAATATGTTGTAAATCTCACCATTCATTTGGAGTCCGTCCACGTGACCATAAAAAAACTGATTGATTCTAAACAAGCACCGTTCTTTTAATTCACTTGGTGGAGGACAACCATTTTGAAAATAGAACTGCAATTATTATAGCATTACCAAACAAAAACAGCAAACTCAGAACCACAGTCCACAGCCATAATAAATATAGAAATCTATTAGAGATTATGCAGAAAAATGGTCTAACCTGAGGTATAAGCTCTTTCACAGGCTCGTTCACCAATTTCAGGGGAGATCCTAAAGCAGATGGGCCTGTTCTCTGTTTCATTACCCTGGGTGAACCCGCTGAGCTTCTTGGTGAAAGTGGAGGTGTACTTACAGCGGTAAACATTGATGGCAATGTGTTGCTTGCCACAGCATTTGTACCAGATGATGTCCCAGAGACATTCAAGGGGCCACCTGCCTTAGCATTACTGAGCAAAGATTTTACCTGTAGTTCACAGTTAGATAGTTGTTAAAGGACGGGTTCAATATCACAAGAAACAACTAGTGAATTGCAGCAATTGCCTTCTACTTGCAAATGTCAATAATATTGAAGATAAATTTCTTTTCAACATATTGGGACAAAAGGCACATTAATTTAAAGACTTTCACATTGATGTCAATAATTGCAATAGAATCAATGTAAGACATCAAAGATGCCACCTGCGCATTTTCAGTATCAGCATATGTCAATAGTACAAAATTTAGAAGAAAAGGTATAAGTTGCATATTACTTTAGAGCCTAATACGAATTCCATCTACAATACATCGCGTAGACATTTCTCAAACTCGTCAAAAAGGCATTTACCAAACCAGCAACCTATTTGAAGAAATCATAATTATCGTATCAGCATCAAACACATTAAAAGCAGCCCCAATATAGCCATCATGAACGCAAAATGAAGATATTCACATGGAGTATCTTTAGATATTTAGAAGCTAAGGTTTTAAATCTTCAATGTATCTTTATGTGATTTTGAGCCTCACCATACAATCTACTGCTATTATATTCAAATAGGATATTTATACACGTCACCTTAAGCTGCATGGTTAGTTGATGTTGAGCTCTCTTTTGTAGGCTTGATTGGTATGTTAAAAGGAAAGAGAGGGAAGAAGCAGAAAAGAAGTAAAATCTTCAAAGATACAAGAAGAACAATACTATTTGGCCAGCAAGTCCTTCAAACTCTATAATTCGCCCAATACAATTTAGCGAGATAACCATATTATGAGAAATTAAGCTTCTCATTCTGCAACTCCATGCAACCTTCCACTCCTTCCAGTGTTTATAATTCTCAACGATTTCGCTCATTTGAAATTTGATGGGCTCTAGGTATTCTATCAAGTATAAAGTAAGGAAGAAGGAAAGAGAAGGGCAAATTGCATTTGAATAAAAGGGAATAGAGCCTTAGTTATTATTAATTTGAAAGATTTATTTGTTTACTCCTTCGGTTTTGATTTTGAAGGAATTATTGCATTATGATACACAGAAGGTCTGTAAGTTGAATGGTCGATTAGTAGTAAGTACATTGTTTGTGCAAAAGTTTTAGGTCTTACTACCTTTACCACCCTTTACATATAATTTACTTGCATAAACAGGTGTTAACAATGAATCTTTGATCGCTTAGCCACTGGCCCAAAAATAATCTCAATAATTGACCAAATACTGTGAGATGCTGTTTAACAAATTATCTAACTGAAACTCCAATGAGAATCTTAAAACTTTACCCTTCTTTATTTTTCTTGTAGGCCTTATTGTATAAAAGGCTGATATGATTATATTATATTGTACAAATTGCACTTGCATTGTGCCTCAGGAATACAATTTACTTTACCTAGAGAAAAGCATCAAAGTAATAGCATTCCAGATATTCACTTCCAGGCTTGATAATAACAAGGTAATAACAAATCCATCTCAGAGTTAAATGGATCAAATTTTGGTACGATATGTGGCATGGAAGCATTATTTAAATTGCTGAGGTTTAGGAGCCCATCCTAAGTTTGCAGAATAAAGCAAACGAATTTGCAAACAGAAAGTATGGCAAGAAAATACGACACTCTCAACAGATATCTAAGGGTCTCTTAAATCACTGAATGATTGAGTTGTGAACATTACAATCATAATACCAAAGGACAGGTAAGTACCGTATACCTGAATACTAGCTATGTGAAATTTAAATCCCTAGTACAAAAGGCCAAAAATTTGCAATTAAACAAATGAACACAAAAAAATAAATAAAGGAAAATAGCATCAAAAAACTTAGAAGTCAAGTGGAAGGTGCTAGATGGCAATGGGGAATGAGGTCTCCAGTGAAGGAAACACCATCCTACAGAATTGCCAACGGAACTGGATTCTGAAGTGCCTTGAAAACATTCTAACCCATGATTCCAGAAGAAACCATAGAAGATGTATACCTCAGTGCATTTTGAATACTGAAATTAGGGAGGTTAATCACATGCTCCTCCATTTTAGGGTAACCCAAGAGCTCTGATACTTCCGATTTTGCTCTTCTTAATGTCCAACGGGTAATGTTGGCCACTGTCCAATGTATTTTGGGAGCTGGAGCTACAGATAACGAAAATTTCGAAAACAAGCCCAGTACACCTCTTGTGCACCATGGGAACACAGGGAATTACACCATCTTGTAAGGACCAATAGATGGCCATTGAGAGGTCATACATTACCCCCCAAAGTGCATCCGGGGGTGGAATCAACTTCTTTTTTTTTCATGGAAGAGATTAAAATCCTGTATCTTGCTTATTCATATATGCCTGTAGCACATGTTTAGAGGAATGTATTTCTCCCAGACTCCCACCTATCTGAGCCCAATAATACAGTACTTAAGTTAGTTAATTATTTGTGGTAACTATATACTAAGGCGAGAGGAGAGGAGATCTACCAAGGTCATGATATCTTTGGAATAGAAGTGCATTAATTTAATTATCAAGAAACCAACGCTCAAGTTGTTCATCTCAACATGGTTTAATCTAATAATTTTTGGGATAATAACATAGTTATCTTTTATCCTTTCCAAATATTCTCAAATATGTTGAAAATCAGCTTTGAGCATAGAGATATCAGAAATCTTATGATCTCAGAATAAAACCATTTTTATTTCTCCTGGACAATATTTATCAGAATAGAGGTTTTGTTGAGTTCAATAATTAGGTGAGTTTAGGTTCCTATTGAGGTCAACTTCAACTTCATATTTTGGTGCCTGTAAAGAAGACCATTTCCATACAAATAAATTATCAAGAGGAAAACTGCACATTCTAGTGCAGGTATTCATAGAAAAAGGAAAGGTCTCAAATACTGGAGTCAAAATTTGCTACGTCAAAAAATATATATATTGCAGAGGTGACAAAAGGACATGCCAACAGTAAATTACAATATGTTTAGCACTGAAACGTGTAAATTTAACATAAAATAAACTTTCATTAAAACAATAGAGCAGGCTCCAGGAATCTGAAGCCCATCCCAATAAAAGCCCAACCTTTAGTGCTACGTGTACTCTATTTAGATTAGTGAAGACACATTACTCCATCAGTTTAGATTCTTTCTCATGTAATAAATTAGCACATTGCATCATGTTCCGTGGTGAGGTACAGAAATACATGTTTGCCTTGCATTGTGGTCTACTTCTTAGAAGATAGGAATAATGATTACGAAATTAATTCTTCCAAGTTCCAAGCTTTCAAACTCTCATCTTTAGGAGGTGTCGGTATATTGCCACTTAATGATTAGGTTCTCCAAGCTTTACGTGTATCAAGTTTCATTAAGTTGTGCTCACTATAATAGCTGTATTTACTAACAAAATTATACATACAGTAATACCGTAACAGTCTATTTAAGGCTAAGTTAAATGCCGATAAGCGGAACCAGTATTCAGTCAATCCTATAATCTCACTCCAATCAAGAAATAACTTTAAGAAAATTCTTATGCCAGGTAGCGAGTACTCCATGCAGGCCTCAAAGAATCAAGCTCTATGAGTGAGAAGTAGTTGTGAAGAGAGAAAAAATGTTTAAGTGGAACCACGTGTAAGAATTTGCTTTAATTGGCAACTCATTAAATTCTGTAACTCGAATCTTGGTCGGGACAAAATTGTTACATTTTGCCATTATTGCTCAACAAGTCACTGATATAATAAATTACAGACCTACATTTGTCATCTTAGTATATCCTGCAATGTTTTGTACTCCGCTTGTATGCTATATCTTTCCTTATGGATCTTCTTGAAATCTACTAACCATATTTTTTCTCTAAAAAAGTAATTTCTACATAATGCAAAAAGGAAAAGAACGCCTTTCTGCTAAACAAAATTCAGAATATATGCTCTCAAGTACCAATACTTGGTTTTGTTTCAGTTTCGCAACTTCTGCAGAATTGACCACTGTGTCCAAACAACACTGTGGGTTAAAAATCACAAATCGTTTAAATCCATGTTTAGTCCTTTTTCATTATTTATTTATCTTCATCTACAGAACCAATTTACAAGCAACACATGGAATAAACAGGCAAACCAGACAAGAAAATCCACTTAAACAAACAGCTCCACAGCATGTGTGTAATAACAATAGTATCAATCATTCATAGGCAATTAATAGCCAAATAAAATTACCAGAGATACGGTATCGGGGAGCGAAAGCCATTGATCAAAAAGCTTCTCGGCCACGTGAGGGTTAGCTTTAATAGCCAAAGGAGACACCTCCGGCAGCTGCAGCATTTCAGCATCAAGACTCGCCACGTCACCATTGAAATCCATATCCATCTCTCTCAACCCCTTAAAATTAACCAATCAAAATCAAAAATGTTTGCGCTTCTCTAATCATCAAACAGAACCTTAAAATGGCCCAACTCCAACGGATACCTCCAATTTCGGGTGTTAATTTCCGTTAGCACAGATCTTCAAAGATTTCGAATTGAACGAGCAGAGATGAGGGTAGAGAAAGAAGATAAATTCATTATAAATTAAACAAGCCCCGGAATTCGAATTCCATTTTTAATCTGAGATCGGTGGGGTAAAATTTACAGAGAGATCAAAACCCTTGGAAGCAGTAAAGTGCATATGTGAGCGAGCGGAGTGGGTGTGTGCGTATGAGAGAAAAAGGCAAGGCAGTCTGTTCATTACGTGAAGAATGATATTATGACCTGTCTACGTGGTAGTGATTGACCAAATGAATAACTTCTCATTTAATATCATATTAACACAACGTATATTAAAATTATAAATTCAATGGAAATAATAGCATTATTCTTATATAAAAAACTAATTCGAATGGTACATGAGAGGAACGTTACACGTTTCTAATTATCTGCCTATTTGGACATCGAGTTTCTTTTTTTGTCAAATGTCTTGTATCAAATTTTAGCCAAATTCATGACATTATACGTTGTTGGACAGTGTATGGAGCCGCAATTGGTGACTGAATGGCTTAAACTTACCAATTTGCATTTTTAACATGAAATTTATTCTTCCTTGAAAAAAACATTTCTAGTAACTTGATTCATGTTCAGTCAATAGTAAATGCACAAATGGGACCTATTGACCTTTTCAATGGTCAAAAATTGATTTGAAATCTTAACAAAAGAGCTTCTTTACAAGCGCTTAAAATTGTCAGCCTTGACCTTCGGACTCGATCTCCAGACCCGATTGACAAAATAAAAACTTCTTATTATTGATATATTAAGAAAACCTTAGTTATGGTGCAATAGTAGGAAGGAGATCAATTTTATTAAAATTATTTATCTATAAAATACATTCGCTCTATTAAATACACAATTACAAATATATCTCTTGAGATACACGTGCAAAATTGGTGTTATTAAACACGCTACAAATACATCACGAGCAATTTTGGTGCTATTAAATACACCATTACAAATACATCATGTGCGATTTTGGTGCAATGCAACTGATTTTGCGTGTGTATCTATTGTGCAGTAGATTTTGTACCTAACTTGTGATCTTTGAGAGTTTTATGTTGTCTTTAGCTTATGTACTTCATCATCATTACGAGGTTAAGCTGCTGGCTGAAGTGATATTTGAAACTCAGATAATTTAGTCCACGTTTGACCAAGCTCAAAAAATCGACCTTTAGGTTTTAACTAATGATTATAAATGTAAAAATAAATATAATAGGTACTATCTAGATATTGATGATTTTTTCGAGTATGTAGCCTTTTTTGACAATCGAATTCTTTTTTTTACGTACTAATTTTTAACCACATATTAATACAATAAAATTTTCTATACGTTAACTCAAAAAATTTCTTTACTTTTTAATTACACATTTTCCTAAAAATCACTATTCAAAATATTATTTTTCCCAAATAATAACCACTAAAAATCCTGTGTTGATTCGAGATGAAATCTAATGGACATTTTAGACATACTTGTGGATGTTATATTGCTCGTTATCTATATTATTGTTCATTTGCATTATATCGATCCAAAATTGTTTGGAATTATATAAATGTGAGGAAGTAACAATAGAAAATATTTGTTCTTTTTCCTACAATTGGTATTTGTAGTATGTTAATTGTTTAGTTGAATTTATCATAGCTATCTGAATGAGAAAATAAAATAAATATAATTACAATACTAGGTTGTGTAGATCTGATCAAGGCTCTGAAAGTAAAAGAACGCGTGAGGATATTAACTCAACTTATATATATTAGTTGATTAGAAAGTATTTTCATTTAATAGTGAAAATGTAACACCTTCATACATGTATTTGAAATAATACTCATAACATAACTAATATGATTTTGTGGGAAGAAAATAAAGTTTCGAGATTATGGAATGAAGTCGGTTCAAAACTTGTCGACTAATTTGTGTAGGGTCTATTTGACCAAATCCAATTTTAATAACTATGTAATGCATATACTTTTTGAGTATTATGTACTACTATAAGATGAGAGTCTTAGATTATGTAACCCATTCCTTAACTAATAACAAAATAGCAGCGTTTTTTTGTATAAAAAAAGTGGAAATACGTCATGAGAAACTACTAGAAACCTGTGAAAAACTATGAGTTAAGTTTTAAACATATCTAAACATGTCAAATGTTGTAAAACAATCTAAGACGATAGAGGAAAAGAGCTAGGTTCACTTAGCATCGTCGAGAATGAGGTGCAGTCCAAATAAGATGATCCGGCTACTAACAAATTGGAAAACAACTATATTAGTCCACTCCGTATCAATTCGTGGCGTGGTCCGCCAATTATGTTGACACGTGATAATTTTATTTTTTAGCTCAATGACTCATGAGGACTAGCCATTCAGTTTAGTTTATTAAAAACAATCAATACTTGTGAATTATTATTTTTATATTTTTCAAATAATTTAACGGTGTAAATTGTAAAGCCATCAACGATATTTTTATATATTTTTCAATTATAGGTTAATTATAAATTGATCTATTATTTTTAAATAAAAGGATGAAAATGATGTGTTAACCAGATCGAGCCAGAGCAACTCACAGCGTAGGAAGTTGGCTAGTAGTTTGGACCTACATGCATGTGGGTCAGTTCGAACTACTCTACCCCCTTTGTTTTGCAAAAAAAGGAGATGAAGAAGCGTTAAATCCACCAATGGTCATTCAACTTTATATTTGTTGTTATCGTGATCGCTCAATTTGATTTTGTTTCACCATGGACGTTCAACTTTATACTCACTGTCATCATGATCACCAAATTTGATTTTATTTTACTATGACCATCCAACTTTTTTCACAATTTTCATTAATTTTAAAATGAGTAAAATTGTAACTTTGTATCATATATAAAAGATAAATTTTAAAAAAACTTATTTAAAAAAAACGTTTTTAAAATAAAAGAAAACCTATTTAACAAAAAAAGTTACTTGAAAAATAAAATAAAAAGTTATTTAACAAAATGTTCCTTGAAAAAATAAAATAAAATAAAAATTTATTTAAAAACGTTTTTAAAATAAAAAATTGATTTTTTTAAATATTTATTTTATAAATAGAACACAAAATTACCGTTTTACCTCTTTTAAAATTAGTGAAAATGTTGAGAAGAAATTGAATGGCCACGATAAAATGTTATATGAAATTAGGTGACCACGGTGAAATATTATATGAAATTGGGTGGTCATGGTGCAATAAAATCAAATTAGATGACTATAGTGACACGAAATAAAAAGTTGGGTAGCCATAGTGACATTAAGTATAAAGTTAGGTGATCATTGATGGATTTAACCCTATGAATAAAAAACTAGAAAATCATATGAAGAAAACATTAAAAATGAATTAAGACTTTAATACACGAGAACGTGTTTCTCAAGCGATGATAGTCTCCTTTCAGTCTTGATATTACACACAGGATGCATCAACAAATAGCTTCGATGTTTAAACTAGCATTTAAAGGTTAATCACCAAGAATACCGTGAAAATTTCGAAAAGAACTCAAGTAACGTAATGAATATTGAATGTTTTGATGTTTAGAAGTTTAAAATTGTCTGTAGATGTTAACTAATGTACATTTTCCATCTAACAACATGAATCTATACTAATGAAATACCTTTTGAATGAATAAATACAATAGTTTGATGAAAAGCTACAAAAATCGCCAAAATTTGAACTACTTACCAGTCTAACATCTAGTTGGTCGAGATCACTAGTCCCCTACTTGCGATTGCGAGGCATGGGCTTGAAACTGCATGTCGTGGTCGGTTGCCAATTTTGGAACTCGCGACTGCTATGCTCACCTAGCCCGCGCGCTCTAGTTATTGCCTTCTAGAAGGCAAGTTCACCTTGGTCCTTGTTTCGCAATCTTCCATACATTATTTGACGACTTTTCTACTTTAGAAAGAATCCAAAACATCCGAATTCTCATTACTATAGTCAGAACAAAATACAACACTTCGACACTAACTTCTTAATACTAACTAATTTGTTTATCTAAAATTCGACTTCTAGTCCTTAACAAATTATTAAAAAAATCTATAATTTTTGAGTACTTGCCAATATTTTAGTTGTTGAAGTTAGCTCTTGTTGTCATACTTTGCATCAACACAACAAATGAAGACACAATAATTATAACAAGATTTACGTCTAACGATTCCAAATTATCCCTTACCTCAAAAGCTATAAGCGTAAACCAAATAAACATTGCAAAGTACGTAAAAGCTAAGATAAATTTTAGTAGAGGAAAACGACTCGGTGTAAAAAGAAGCAAATTTGTTTTTAACATTTTATAATAATTGCACAACCAGTCCTTCAAATACATGTTAATTTGTTGGGTAACACTTGCCTAACTTTGTGAAGCTTGTCATTTTGCTTTCCAACATAGACGTTTTGTAAAGTCCACACACAATAGATGACATGTTTTGTCACTGAAAACTAATCGTATAACTATAAAGAAAAATCAAGAACTAATCTGCTCCATTTTAAATGTTAGGGATTAACATTATAATAGATTGAGGCCTAGTAGTACAATTTTCTCTAATAGTAGTAATAACTAACGATTGCCTAATCATAATCTAATCACAAGATTAGGCCACTTTAAATTTCTACCCATACCACACTGGTCCTAAAAAATATAAAAGAACCCTAACATTATATTTTATATTGACCACAGTCCATACCAAAATTCAATAGCTTTTTGACCCAAGAGATTTCGGTAACAAATGGGCACCGGGCACATGCTCCTGTAGTAAAAAGTTAGGGTACGTTGCATTAATTTCTACGTCTATGATAATTTTTTCTTTTTTTTTTTAACTAGGTATATTAGTACTTCAATCGATTTCTATTAGTACGTTGCATTACCTTATTATATGAAACTGGAATTTATGGGAATTGTGAATTTTCATCTAGGACTGAATTTTGGTTTCCAGCTGTGGAGTTGATTTTTATTTTTATTTTGTGGGGGTTTTTTTGAGTGATAATTCATAATTTCAAGTGTATTAACGGTGCTTTGTTCTAAGCAATTATTTTCAGTTTTGCTCTGACCTAAAAGTGAATTTGCGGGTACCATCTCCATTTCTTTCACATCCACCAAGGTTAGTGTTAGGGTTTCGATCTGCTGAGTTTGGACTCTTAGCTTTAAGGATTTACGTATTTATGCTATCAGCTATTTTGTTTTATAGTTATTATTTCAGAATTGTTAAATTTTCCTGGAACATCTTGTTGTAGTGAATGGAGTTTCTATGCAGTTTTAGGCCAAAGGAGATTTAGATCCTTGGATCAGAATATGTAATTATTTTAAAATTCGAAACTGTTAATTATCATTCTGTGTAGTTTTTCCTTGCTCGCATCAGTAAATGTTTTGATGCTGACAAACTTAAGGCTCTTTTTCTTTCATGAATCATTAGTGTGATGGAATGCATATTTTATTGTTGATACTTATCATGGATAATTGTATTTATAGAGCTTGAGTTTCAGATTGAGACCTTAGAGAATTGCTAATCGATCTCAAGAATTGTCAAACGTTGTCGAAAAGCATTTTCACATTATAGCTCAACATCAATTATATAAAAAATGACTGGGATGTGGCCAGTTGGAACGAGAGAACAATTAGAAAATATAGTTGCGCTGGTAAAATATATTGCATGGATTGTAAGGTGACGATTTGGATTGCACCAACAACTGTATTGAAGGATTGACAATGAGAAAAAATATGGGATTTGTCAAAATGACTGCCCTGATGTTAGTAATAGCATTTAGATGACTATGCTTGATGTCTCAATACAAGGGAAGTGGTATGGTCCTTGTCTATAGCATCGGAAACAGAAGCCTCTTAGTTAAAATTGATTGAAGTGACTTTCCAAACAGCAATTAACATTCATTATCCATTCAATAAGGGAGTAGTGCTAAAATATATGTTACTTATGGAATTGAAGTCGGTCTAATGCAATCAAAACCTTGTATAATTTGTGAAATTTGTTAGCGTGCCAACTAGGTTACAAATTTTAATATGGCTAAAAATCCACATATGAATTATGGTGCATTTGATGTTTGTGTCATCTGTTCATAAATTGGTAAATTTTGGAAAGAAATTTAAATATGAAGCGCACACCAATGCATTCGTGTTGGTGGGTGCTTGTGATCTGGGTGACATTTTTGTCATTATTTAGAAAACCTTTGTGCTATTTTATTTTTTTGCTCTTCTGAGTTCCGCAATACGTATTACTTCATCAGTTCATTTAGAGGTATGGCTTCTGAACAAGAATAATTATTCTATTACTTCGTCTTTAAGCCTAAGGAATGGGATTTTTTCTTTGATCTTTCTTCCCACTTTTTGTGCGTCCTTTATTCTTCATTTATTTCAATAGAAGAGAGAAGAGGAGGAGGATAGATAAGCTTGACAGTTTGAGTTGCAGCAGGTTTATTGGTAATTAGATATTTTTTTGGAGGGGCTGGGGGCTTGTTATGGACCTAGTGTTGGTTATTATAGGAGATCATGTTGAATTTCAACTTTTGGTTTTTGCAATTTATTTACTTATGGATATTTGGGTTTCCAAGTAGAAAACCACATGCAACCTTCTGAATTTAGTATCTTGTTTGTGGTAGACTGGTAGTTCATCCCAGAGATCACTTCTTTCATTTTTTCAAGAGTTACACATCCTTTTAAGACTTCTGCTGATACTTGGGTTTATGAATAAATGAGAAAATAATATACAGCATTAGTTGAATGAGATTGTATATTTGGTCTGTTTTGCTTACTATTGTTTGTTTTTGCTTGATATGCAGATAAACTTTCATGCAACCACTGAAGAATTACCTGGTATTTATTAAGTTTTTTGTAGACTGTCACAATTCGCGTGGATTTAAGATGCTGATCTTGTTGTTGACGCTTGATATTACACACTGAAGGTTCATACCGAGGTTTCTATAATTCTATATTGTCTTTGATTGAGGATAACTTCTAGGTTACCTTCCCTCTCCTTGTTTTTGGCTAGTATAGAACAAAGAGCACCACCTGGCCTATTTTGAGAAAAAATATTCCATCTATTTTGAGACGTGGTTTTCTTTAATTTTCCAGTGGTGATGGGGACAGAACTTTTTGGACCTTGTGTCAAAGAGGAGAACATGGAAATTTCCTCAATTCCACCTGGTTTTGAGTCACTTGTTCCTTTCACCCTAAAGAGGGTGAAAGATAATAACTTAAGTAGTTACTGTGCTTCTGCTGGCACTTCTGGAACACAGGCAGTTCAGATAGAAACAGATTTTGAGAGTGGTGATGATTTGAAATTCATGAAGTCCCTTAGACATAGACCTTGGATTAACTACAGCCAGTTTGATAACAATGGCGATGAGTCTGATTCTGAGCAGGTTGATCAAGTTTTGTTTAACTTTTTTCTTTTTCTGCACGTATATTGTTGATTTCTGATTCTTATATCTATTTACATTTGCAAAACATTCTTTTGAGGACCCGACTCCTAAAAGGGGTTATTTGTGGATGAAGAGTGTAGCAACTTCCAAAAGGTTAACACTTAAAAACTAGTAGTCATTTAACTGAAAATGGTTTCTTACAAAATGGTTTCTTACTTTGGTAAAATTGTAATCACGCTAAAAAATATTTAAGTACTTGCATTGGTGCTTTTATATGCAACTTAGGTAAACATATATTGTGGGATGTCTCTGGCAGTATATTCACCAAACCAGTGGCTAGTCAATTTCATTTCATAGCTTAAGACTTTGAATGCTTAATATCATTTTTTGTGTTTATTAATAGACATCCGGTTATTGTTATAACTGTAAAGCAGCTGAAATGAATAGAAACTGATAGATTGTTCTTTTATCACCTTTTGATATGTTTTATTAATTTGGAACAGTTAACTGCAAATTGGAATCCGGAAGAAGCTCGCAGGCCTGATGTTCAGGAGGCTCCTGTGTTTTATCCGACTGAAGAGGTCCTTTCTGTGTCTTTTACTGCATATTTACCCACTTCTCCAATACCCCACTATGGCTGTACTTGGGATATTTTATCACTTAGTATTTTTTTTGGAACTTCATCTTTGGACTTCAGCCCCTGTTTGGTGTAACTCAAAATTAGATTTTTAGTAGATTTTGACAAAAGTTGATGAAATGTGTTGTGAAAATTAATTGTTCACTTTGACTTAGATAAATACCTATGATAATGACACTGTTTTGATGAATAATTTATTATCAGGAGTTTGAAGATACTTTAAAATATATTGCAAGAATACGTCCTAAAGCAGAAACATACGGAATTTGTCGCATAGTACCTCCCCCTTCATGGAAACCTCCTTGTCCTCTGAAGGAAAAGAATATATGGGAGAGATCCAAGTTTAGCACTCGTATCCAGCGTATTGACAAACTTCAAAATCGTGATTCAGTGAGAAAGATATTGCAAACGAATTACCAGAAAAGGAGGAAAAGAAGAAGATGCATGAAAACTGGAGTTGATCATGGGATTGGTAATGAGGAAATCAGGGTTCCTGGTGAAGTTGAACTGTACGAGGCTGAGAGATTTGGGTTTGAACCTGGTCCTGAATTTACTCTGAATGCATTTCAGAAGTATGCTGATGATTTCAAGGCCCAATATTTCAGGAAAAACAATAGTAGTTCAGATATGGGAGGTAACACTACCTTGCTTAAGGAGCAGTGGCAGCCTTCAGTGGAGAATATTGAGGGTGAGTATTGGCGGATGGTGGAAAAACCAACAGAAGGAATAGAGGTAATATTGATATTACCGATATCTTTATAAGTTAGAATGTCTATATCATTTGGCTTTTTTTCTCTTTCTAGTAATTTTTTTCATCTTTTACCGTCTTCCTTTCTAGGTGCTTTACGGCGCTGACTTAGAAACAGGAGAATTTGGCAGTGGGTTTCCTAAGCACACTCACCTAGCTGGTTCTACTTCTGACATCAAATACATCAATTCTGGATGGAACTTGAATAACTTACCTAGGCTTCCTGGTTCTGTACTTTCATTTGAAAGCAGTGACATATCTGGTGTTCTAGTCCCTTGGTTGTATTTAGGAATGTGCTTTTCTTCATTCTGTTGGGTAAGTAAAATGGAATTTCTCTTCATTTGCATAAAATATGGTGTTAGTAGAGTGTATAACATAGTGCACTATTTTGAACCTGAATAACATACTTATCTGTAGAAGTTACTTGTGGTTATTTAAAGTTGGAAAATATTCTTGACCATCGAAAACAGTTCTATTTTTGGTGCAAATTTTAATATAACTGCCTTGAAGATATTAGTTCAAGATTATCCTTCCAAATCCTGGGCTCTGAATTCTGGTGGTAAAAAATTTTGCAATGCGAGTTTAAAGAACTTATGACAGTAATATATTTACCAATAATTCCGAAACGTCTTCAAAAGTTGCCTTCAAGGTCTGAAGCTGACAAGGTGACAGTGTTCTAATTCAGTTTTGCACTCTTCTAGTTGCCCGCCAATATTCTAGGCATTTTGCAAAAAAGAACAAATTTATCGTGTCCTTTTATCGACCGAACATTGATTGCTATAGAATGACATCTCAACCTTATTGTCTTCTTTTCATATCAAATTCCTGTAGGCTGTAGCACTTTTCCATTTTTATGCATTACATTTCTTCTATTCCTCCTCCATTGGTCAGAATGGAACCTAAATACTTAAAATAATTGTTTTTGGGAACAATACCATCGTCTATGCCCTATGGTACTCCACTATTATCATTATTTCTACTATTTCTGAAGCGCCATTTCATTTATTCTCCTTTTGTTCTATTCAACCGAAAACCTTTAGATTCCTTAGTACTCTGTCTTAGTATCGATTTTGAAACCATCATCAACGTAGCCTCTTCTATTGACACGAAAAGAAAATGTTTGAAATAATAATTATTTCTCTTTCCTCTTGTGGAAGAAACATCACTGTGATAGATTGATAGACTTTAATTATTCGGTGCTTGTAATTTCATCCACGACATTTCTTACGTTCTTCTATTTGTCAGCAGCATGTTGAGGACCACCACTTGTACTCATTAAACTACATGCATTGGGGAGCTCCGAAGATTTGGTATGGCGTTCCAGGATCTGATGCCCTTAAACTGGAAGCAGCCATGAGGAAACATTTGCCCGACCTTTTTGAAGAGCAGCCGGACTTGCTTCATAAGCTGGTAAGCATATTTCTTTCTTTATAAAAAAATGTCACTTTCAATTCAAGCTATGATTTGTACAAACTTCTTTGGCAAACTCGGAAGTGGTCGGCTCATTTACCATGTTCCTATTTCATGATGAAATAGAAATCTGCAAGTGCATTATGAATGCGCACTAAAAATGGGGGATGAACTTTGTAAATTTGCAATTTTTTTTTTTTTTCATGCGGTTCACCGTCCTGAATTCCTGACTGCTGTTTGAACATGGTAAATTGTAAAGGCCAAAGTTGTGACCAAATCTACATTATTCCATTTAAAATTTATTTGCATTATTTTTGGTTTTGGTCATTCATACCTCAATCTGTTGTTATAGTTTCTTCTGTTTTTATCAACTATGCTGAATATTTTCGTTCAACATTTCAAAGAGAGTAGAAGGGGAAGGAAAAGAGAGGAGAGGTCTTGCATGTGGCATTCTCTAACAGTTTAAGTTTTTAAATCAAATTATACAATAAACTATAACACGGCTTACCCTTTGTTTTCAAATTTTCCAGATATCTTTTACTTCATCTTTCCAACAAGCTATGATTTATCAATGGTGCATGTAAAAGTTATTTTCAGCAGAATCGGTGCACTCACTGTTTAGTGGAGTATAAAATGATTAATTGCCTACTTTTGTCCATTATGAAATTGCATGAAAACGTGAAATATAGACACACGTTCTTGCTATTTCTTTACTTTGTCAAGAATTTTAAAAACAAATATTTTTCATTGTTTAGTCAAATTCAGCAGCACCAGTTCATTTGCTTAAAAAGATTATGTTTCTTTTAGAGAACCTATCTACATGTTACCACATCTTTTTCTAGGTAAACTGCATCCGGACAGTCGCCTTACATGATCAAACTAATCATTGTACTGCATAATATTAGTTAGAATAGGAGATTATAAAAATATTTTCTTCTAGTTTATATCTTAGTCTAGTTAAAAATTAATATAATTCCTTTTATAGTATGATTTATATTCTTTTCCTTCTAAATTAGGAATAGTCTTTTCTTTCTTTTTATGGGTTGGATTGTACTATTATAAATAGAATTAATTGTCTATTGATAAAATCATTTAGTCTAAATATCAATTTGGTATCAAAGCTTTGGCTGTCCAGAAGAATAACTCATGGCCATCTACTTCAGCCCTTCTACGGCCCTGCACCCACTATCATAGTGTCTCACACAGTTGATGTTTGCTGGAAATTACGTGGTTATCCGGAGTGGAATTTTCTCGTGTCGCTAGCATTGATGCCTCTCCATCTTTTGCTTTTCATATTTCTCAAGTATCTCCTCACGTGGAACAATCTAACCAAGATGATGACCCGAACTGGGCGGGAAAGATTTTTACTACTTGGAGTTGCAATGCAGTTGAGCAACGGTTATCATGTAGTGAGCTATTCTGCACATAACCATCCAAGTTGGGTATGAACCAACTTGAGGGGGAGAGTTAAAATATGAAATTATAGAAATATCTTCTTCTACCTTATATCCTAGTCTAGTTAGGAATTAATAATTTTCCTTTCAATAATATGATTCTTTATTCTTTCCATTATCCTTTTCCTTCTATAGTTAGGAATAGTCTTTTGTTTCCTTTCATAGGTTGGATTTTACTGTTATAAATACAGTTAATTGTCTATGAATAAAATCATTCAGCCTAAATTTCTAGTATTGATTTGACATAGTGAACCAGTAATCAGCATTGGTTTATGTCTTATCATTGTTCCTTTCCAATTTCCATTTGATATATTTTACTGAGGCACTGGATTGAGATGGAGGTAAATCTTTTCTTATCTTTGCTTCCTTCAGAAAACATGAGAAAAATTGTGATACAAACAAAAATAATGAGTAACCTATTTATGCTGTTTCTATGATAAAAGCGTAGGACCAAAGTATATACTCAAAGTCTAAAGTCATTTGCTTTTCTTAATGTCCAACTGTTAAGGGGCAATCTTGAATTTATGTTTCGTTCTGATGTTGGATAAAAGGTTAGCAATTTAGTTTTATTCCCATTTCTTTTTTGTCCTCAGAATAAAATATACTGATTGAGCTTTAATGTATGAATTTATTCTCCTCAATGAAGATTGTTTTGTAAAGGTGATACAGAAGATCCAATATATCTTAGCTACACTGTCTGAAAGATGTTCTAGAGTTGTGTGATTATGGAGGGTACTTTTACACTTCATAGGAAATCATGGTTGAATTGGAAGTTCAGTATTCACCTATTGACATAAGCAAATGCCTTCTTCCACTTGTACTTCTCCTACTGTAGTGTATCATTTTCAATCTGTAATTATTGTGCAGGTCACACAACTTTCCCCATCCATTTTAATATCCGAGGGAGTTCCTGTCTATCGATGTGTTCAGAATCCAGGAGATTTTGTTCTTACCTTTCCTCGAGCATATCATGCTGGCTTCAACTGTGGCTTTAATTGTGCTGAAGCAGTTAATGTCGCTCCAGTTGACTGGTTGTCCCATGGGCAAAATGCTATTCAGCTCTATCGTGAGCAAGGCAGAAAGACTTCTATATCACATGATAAACTATTGCTTGGGGCAGCTAGGGAGGCAGTTAAAGCAAATTGGGAACTCAATTTACTGAGGAAGTATACTACTAATAATTTAAGATGGAAAGATGCTTGTGGAAAGGATGGTATCTTATCAAAAGCACTCAAGGTAAGTACTTGTTCCGATATCCACATTTGATCTGAAAAATTTCTTAGGCTCTTTTACAGATCTCACTTTGGGTCAGTTGTACATTCACATGGTTTAAATTTCAAAAAATTAGTTGAGAATTTTTGTTGCCCACCTAAAATATCTGCATATATTTGGGCATCTTGTATGAGAAAAAAGTTCAGTGATATTGCTTTCAGAGAGTAGAATCATTTTGAAGGATCAAATTTGATCAAGATTTATGCAAAAAAATCTGTACATCGTGATCTGGATCAGGTTATCTTGACTAGAATTGGTCCTGGGAAAACCAGATTTAGGTATTGGTAAGCACTACCATAAATTGAGATGTCGAGCTGTTTGGATTAAGAATTTTAAACACTTGCTGGGTTGGCATGGGCATCAAAGATGGAAAAAGAGATTCATTTCCTTCGTTCTTTTTCCTTTTGGAGGCTTTCTTTTTCGTGTGCGCTTATCCCCTTGGCATGTCATCTCCCTAAGAATTTTCAAATTGTTAGTCATTCTTTATGGTATATAACCAATGTTACTGAACCAATTTTCTGAAACTCTGTCTCTGATAATGTGAAATTAAATATTGTTTATCCTAATGTGTCAATTTTTGTTATATTGTGTTTCCTTGCCATATTCTGGGTAGACTCGTGTTGAAATGGAGTGGGTGCAGAGAGAATGCCTTTGCAATTCCTCACAGGCTTTGAAGATGGAGAGCTCTTTCGATGCTAATAGTGAAAGGGAATGCAGCGTATGCCTCTTTGATCTGCATCTTTCTGCTGCAGGTTGTCACCATTGTTCACCTGATAAATATGCATGCTTGAACCATGCTAAACAGTTGTGTTCATGTTCTTGGGGTGCTAAGTTTTTCCTCTTCCGTTATGACATCAATGAATTAAATATATTGGTTGAAGCATTGGAAGGGAAGCTTAGTGCAGTATATCGTTGGGCAAAGCTAGATCTTGGACTGGCCCTAAGTTCTAATGTATCCAAAGTGAAATCGCGAGTCCCTGAGCTTACTTGTACTGCAGAAATAATGGCACCGAAAGAGATGAAGATTATATCCAAGACAATCTCTTTGCAAAAGGAGAAACCTTCTGGAGAGTTATTGGCTTTTGAAAAGATGAAGGCACCATCCACATCTCTCAAGTCTTCACTCAAAGTTGAGGGAGAAAAGCATAATTTTCCAGGCAAAAAAGAAGATTCTATGCAGTCAGCTCCAGTAAATGAAACACCAATGTCTCAGCTCTCGGAAGTAAACATGTCCTCTACTGAAAATTTAGGTTCAGGGAGAGCTGAAGATAAGCAGACGTCATATCCTGGAAACAATGATATTATATGCCCGACTGATGATGAGGGGGATGAGTCCATCATGAAACCTTCAGTTGGAAAAGGTACTTCTGGAAAGCATATAGGACATATACAGAGGCCAGCTGGCCCTGGTGATATGGTGAGTAAGGGTAATGATATTGATCATCCATCCTTGATGATTACCATTAGTGCATCTGTATCGTGTGAGCAGATGAATGCATCTTCTAGTTTAGAGGGTATAAAAGTTGAAAGCCATGTAGAAGGTGGAAGTTATCAAGGGTTGTGTTCACTGAATGATTCTATTCACGGATGTCATTTTACTGGTGCAAATGATAATAAACATATAGAGAGCTGTCCAATTAGAAAAGAGGATGTTGAGTTTAATAAGAAAAATGCAGATTGTTGCTTGATGCCACAATGTTATAATGGTGAAGAAAACAATAAAGAAGATGCCCACAAAAGGTTGGAGTTGGATCTTGAGCCAAGGCCAATGGAAAATGTACAGAGTGGACCATGTAACCCATCTGGCCATCAAAATAATTTGGATAGGTATTATCGCCCGAAGGGGCCTCGCATTGCAAAAGTAGTTAGGAGAGTCAATTGCAATGTGGAAGCTCTTGACTTCGGAGTTATTAATGCTGGAAAGTTATGGTGTGATAGTCAGACCATTTACCCAAAAGGTATGACGTGTTCTGAATGTCCATATAGCTTATAGCTGTGATGCAAAATTTTAGCGACTTCTATTGAAATGAGCTCCTTTTCTTCTTTTCTTTTGAATGCAGGATTCAGGAGTCGAGTTAGATACATAGATGTTTTAGATCCCTCAAACATGTCCAACTATGTCTCTGAAATTCTCGATGCTGGACGTGATGAACCTTTATTTATGGTAATCAAGTCTTTTTGATTAATTAGAAATCTCTTGTGCAAGTTCGCTTTTATACATATTGTCCTACACTTCACAACTCTTTTCCATTTTACTTGCAAATGCCTTGGATTATGTTAAATTCTCTTGATTTCTTTTAAGTTCTGAAAGTGCTAATTTAGTTGTGGCGAATAATGGAATCCTTTAGGTTTCTTTGGAATATTGTCCAAGTGAAGTCTTTGTTCATGTCTCGGCTGTCAAATGCTGGGAAATGGTCCGCGATAGAGTAAATCAAGAGATCGCAAAGCAACGTAAGGTAGGAAAAATGAAGCGTCCTCCTTTGCAGCCTCCTGGAAGTCTTGATGGCTTGGAAATGTTTGGCTTTTCTTCTCCAGCAATTGTACAGGTGACTGTTGAATTAATCTTGTTCTTTGCTTTACATTTGTGCTCCCAGTGGTTAAAATATAATTTATAGGAAATTGTAATATAAGACTGCATTGGAAATATCTCTAAATTGAAATAAATTTTTTAACAGTGATGATCTAGCTTAAGAGCGATTAAATATCCCTATTGCCACTTAACTTTCTCAAATTGTTCCCCAATTACAATTGAACTTTAAATGCTATTCGAGTTACGACTCTTACTTTCTCAAATGTTTTCCAATTGCCACTCAACTTATTAAAATGTTATCCAATTTGCTACTCCGTCACTCGTCGTTCTAAAAGTTAATTTACTAGACATTTTAGATGAAATGACGGATGTAATAATTTTTGGTAAGTTCATCAAGTCCATTAACATTTTAAAACGGAAAGTGACGGAGTAGGGATAACATTTTAGTAAGTTAAATGACAACTTAAGAAAGCTTTTAAAGTTCAATAGCAATTGAAAATCATTTGGAAAAGTTTAATCACAGTTGGCATGTTTAACCCAACTTAAGTGCAATTATTCCCTATGTACAGAAATTATTTTTATAGGGGCTCACCAGAATACTCACATGAGTGGGTCCCACCATGTATTATAAAAAAAATTATGCGCGGGGCCCACTCATGTGAGTATTCTGTGAGTTTTCTGTAGAAATTGCTTCTATGCATGAAGCATGATTGACTTAAGAGTCTACAAGACTATTTTTTACGGAAAATGGTAAACAAGGGTTTTGAAATTGAGTTTGGTAGAACATGTTATTACCAAAGTTCTAAAAGACGTGGTAAGACGGTGATGCCGAGCCTCAAGCCTTACGAACCTAGGCGTAATAAAACTTTTTGATTTTATATTATTTTAAGATTATTAATAATAAGTTATTTTATTTAATTAGTTTATTTAACTTAAAAAAATAAAGGTATGACGTCTTGTGGTGTATGCCCGTATTAGTCGCTCCTTTTGCCCTAGGCCCGCATTATAGGCAATCAAATGATGGTTGAACTCCTTTTTCACACCTTTTATCCATATGCGTGGGCTACTTCACCCCTGGGCATAGTCCTTTCCCACCTTTTAAAACACTGGTTATTACCTACTTATGAATTTTTTTGATAAAAATCCATTAAACAGAATCGTTGTGGAAGATTTGCTCCAGTTTGTGATTCTAGTTATCATCTTATTAGTCCAACTGATAACAGGGTGAATCTTTCTGACCATATGACTGAGCTATTAATTTCTAATGCGTATTAGTGATCATATGAAGTTTGTCTGTTGGTCCCGAAATTGTTCCCCCACAGATGCTGAGGGCTAGTCAAATCTCTCTCTGTTTCTTTCCTCTGACACAGGCAATCCAGGCTATGGACAAGAATCGAGTCTGTACGGATTACTGGAAATCACGGCCCCTAATGCAGATTCTTGAGCATTCTCATTCGAGAGACAACTGCAGTAACTATATTTTGAAGTCTGAGCCCTTGACCGATCAAGAAGCTGGGAAAAGCCACCCATTTCTTTCTGGGGAGGTTAATGCAATACTCAATGGCCTGTTTAAGAAAGCAAACCCAGAAGAATTGCAAGCATTGTACAGTATTTTGAATAATGACAATCCAACGAACGATCAAAGCTCAGTGATCAAGCTTGTTAACGAAGAGATTCATAAGTGACGAGAGGGTTAATTTCCCAGCCTTACGATTGGAGTTGCGGTCGATTTTTTACTCCGTAAATGCTCAAGTCCTAGTTTTAGGTTGCAGTAATCTTGGTCCCTCGATTTTTCTTTCGGCTATTAGCTAAGCAGGATTTTATCGGGGTCTATTCATGCGGCTATCCGTATATTCACTTGGCAGGTGAAAAGGAGCAATTATTTCTTTCAATTTTTTTATTTTTTATTTTTTGACTGTGTAAGCTCAATGAATTGATTCAGAATGTCAATAATTTTAAAAAAGCATTAAAGCATATATATGCAGCTTAGACCTCACTTAGCCCACAATGCACAAGTCGTCATGGTCTCTAAGCTACATTTCAAAATTGTCACACTGACCATAAGAGTAAGGTTTAAGCCTTTTCTTTTTGAACCTGCATGTCCTAAAGTAAACATCGTGACAGAAATAAGGTAGACACGTAGAAATAAACTTACACACCAATCTGAAACTCATTTGCTTTGTATTTTTAAGTACGACAGACACCAAATAAACAGGTTGGATAAAAATCGTTAACAGAGACAATGTATAACGGCTTAAAAATTTTGTTCTGTCAAATCCACTACTATGCAGCAAACACAATTTTTATGTATTAAAAAGTATCGGCCAACTTGATGCATAAATATGAATGACAAGCATGGAAGGCAAGGAGTCGGCAGAAAATTTTCAGTAATACATCAAGAATTACAATGATCAGCTGCCAAAAGAAAAACTCATAAAAACTGTACACTATGGTAACTCTCGGAGGGTCTAGAGCTCATATGTTACTTTTTCTCCGATAAGACAGATTAGCGTGCAACTGGAAAGCACCTTCTCTACTCGGGAATGTGCTCATAATCACAATTTTCCTGGAGAATCGAGTGCACTGTGACCTGTTTTACCTCTCCAATCCATGGAATCTGTGGGTGTGAACTGCATGTTCCTACGATGAATCATAAATTGATTTCCACTAACATTTTGATTAGGAGAATCGGATGGTGGTCGGAAGCTTACACCTGAAACTGATGCCCCACCGACTGGTGGTTGCAACTTTCTGGCAGTAGCATCACCTTTAACTCCACCAGTCATATCCTTCTTGGTGTCAATTAGAAAAGTACCAACTATAACCTATTAATGCCATTAGTCGAATTAGTAGGTAATTGATGCTCAGAAAACTTGTTTGAGAAAACATATATAGTTTCATGTGTATGGTTTCATAAAAGAATTGCATTTTGATCATATAAAGATATTAAGCCATGTTTGTTTCGGATTAAAATCAGATTTTAATCTAAGTTAAAGTCAAATCAATATTAACCACATCTTTCATGAGTTCCACAATTTTTCAACTACACATTTCAAAAACTTTTATCACAACTTCCTAAAAATCTAATTTTAATCCCCACCAAAAACCCACTAAGTATATTCTTCATAGGCATAGATGCCATGCCCATGCCCATTTTATACCTGCTTATTCAAAACACAACTTGGAAGTCTTGTGCTCCAGCTCATGCTTTGTGTGGCTTATGTTACGACTCAAACCCACAGCTCCAATTATAAGTAGTCATCTATAACTCTCCACAACTTAGGCGAGACCACATACATAAGTCATGCACACATAATCACAATAGATAACTTAGCCCTGTTTGAGCCCCATTTTTTGAGAATAGGTTTTGTAAAAAAAAACGATTTTTTTAGAGAATGTCTGGTTGAAAAATATGGAAAAGTTTTGTTGGGTTTACATGCAAAATTATTTTATTGGATGATGATGATGATATATAAGGCAATCATTGCTCAAATAAGTGGATATTGTGCTATTGGATTTTATCCAAACACAAGAAAAAGATGACAGCAGAACTAAAGAAAGATCTCTTCCCCTACGAAGATCATGATAAAAATGTTACCTGAATGGGGCCTGCAGCTGTAAGGGGTCCACCGACTCCACCACCAATGATTTGGCCATCAGTACTAGACAGGCATACACTAAGTCCTCCAGTTCGACCACTAAGTTCAGTACACATATAAGATCCAGATAGAGAGAGGATGTCAAATTGTCCCTGAGACCAGAGAAGCACTTAGAAATTGCTGATAACTTGCGATCAAGTTATTAAGCAGCAGGTAAAGTAAATGGCAATATGGCATAGTAAATCATCACATCTATCATTATTTAACAAATTTTACGACAATGCGACACAACCTTGAGGATAATAAAAAATGTAAAACATGTATATATTTAAATTGTATACTTCATATGGAATAATTTGAACACACACAATGCAAGGAATGATTCCTAAGCACTCTCAACTCTAAAACTGAATTTCCCATTAAAAAATCTTGTTAGTGGCATAATGGAGATACAAAACAATCAGACCTCTTAGGTATGCTTTTACTAACTGTAACCTTACCAGATGAGACTATTTATTTTACCAGATAGAGGTTCAAAATATGACCAAGAATAGGTTGCATATAAATTATCCTATGCAGTCCATCGTGTCACCAATAATATATAATTAGTATGAGCATTACTGCCAGGGCCGTAACCTTTTTTGCATACCCAATTTTTGTTCTATACCATTGGTCTAAATTTTATAGAATAAGCAACATTAGCGGTAAATAACCAATTTTTATTTTCTAAGTTTGACATCACTTTAGGAGTTTTCATTATGATAACTTGGATAAAGTATGGTTTTCCCCTAGTGTGTGTATGTGTTGCACTTTGAGAGAATGCGAAATTGAAAGCAAAAAGTATTCATTGATTAACAATTACAACTCAAAAGAAGCAAGTACTTTAAAAAATTATCTTATGCTTAAAAAGGTTGAATGTCTTGAGGAGCGACATCTCACTACATCTCTTTCCCCAGAGCATATAACCATTTTTCATATCTAGTGAGTAATTATGGCATATGTTCAAACTGGAAGGTGAAATTTGACCCAACTCAAGAATCCAGATGATAGCTCACTCCCTAGAAACTGGTGTACGACGGTCCAATGACAATTTTGATTCATTGCATAATCCGGAATAGAAACCCCAGAAGTATATACAAGCTTTAGATCTCTAATGCTGAAAAGTCTGAAGATTTCACATACTACAGTCATATTTTTTAAATTTAAGTAGGTGTATGGATGGGTGTAAGTGTGTTTATAGGTGTTGGAACTTGGAAGAGTGATTTTTAATGGAATTATTGCTTAATTTTGCAGTCATATCTTTTAATTTTTTGAACACTACATTTACTGTATCCTCACTGGCACTCGATTTGCTGGTGATACAGAGAAAACTTAGTTTGGAGGATAAGGTCACATAAGACGAAGATTCTTCATCTATCCTAGGCAAACCTTGTATTTGGCAAAAAATTAGGAACGACTTTTCTGTGTCACAACTCTTA
>CAIGRB010049218.1:0-17043 GCA_903798255.1 Fraxinus quadrangulata | reverse complement strand
TCTTAATACTTTGTAGCATTGGAAATTGCAATAAGGAATGTGCAAGGCACTCACCACTTTGATGGATAAACTGGACTATGCAAGATATAAAGGTCCATTTCTGCATTAAAATGTTCAACTAGTAACTAATTTGCCACGATGAAAATGATAGGTAAACTTTTTCATACCCAATACATGGGGACTATTTGTACAAATTAACCAACTTAAAATTGTTAAACATTTTTTTTTTCATTTTCTTTGAGTGTCTTCTTGCTCTATTTGTCTTTCCTTTAGATAAATCTAAAACTCCATAGTATATGTTCCCATATGTCAAAGCAAAAGGGGTACTTCAAATATTTTCTATTAGGCTTGTTCATGGTCTGATTCGGTTTGATTCTTAAGAGAATCGTACCAATCCAGAATTTTTGAGTATTTAGTAAGTGGAACTGTCGGGTCCAAATTTAATTATGGAACCGTTCGGATTCGGTTCCAGGGCTGTACAATAATTAATTTTTTTGAATTTACAACGCTATATTAATTTGACTATGACATGTTCAGTCTTAGTTCTTACAAAATAACGTAATCCAATCTCGTAATATCTTTTGTGCCTCTCTTCGTTGAGTTTTCATAAATTTAACGGTTAAAATCACAAGAAAAGAAAGATAGCGAGTTCACAATAATAAAACGGCAGAAACGACACTATGGTAGAATAAGAGATTTGGGTAAAGTTTAGGTCAATTTGATTAAGTTGGGCTTGATAGAAAATTAGAAATAGTAAAATCATATTTTGAGTTGGAGCTAAATTAAGTTAGCAAATTTATTTAGAAAAAAATAATAATTTAAGTTCTTTAAGATAAAAAAATTAAAAAAATTATGGAGATTCAGTTCTTATTCGATTCTTGAGTTCTTGGTCTAGAATCGAGAATCGAACCGAACCGAACCCGTAGGTTCTCAATTCAGATACTCGTTCGGGTATTTAATTTAAGAAGAACCACTTGATTCGATTCGGGTCCAGTTCAGTCGGATTCGTTTGAAGAGTTTTGTCCAGCCTTATTCTTGAAAGAATCTATTTTAAGAGGACATTGGCACTATTCTCACCCTTATATATATTTTTGCTTATGATGCATTTTGCTTGCTACACTTTGATATCATTTGACAAGAGAGGACAAAACTAACACATTCGTGTGATATATTATACTAAGTAGTACCAGAGGATCAAAACTACCGCATGTCTACATAAGCCTCTCTTTGGATAATTTATTGCTTCATTGGAAAATAATATATAGTGTCTACCTCATATGTAACGGTGCCTCCAGATGTCGATGGTTGGCGTAGAGATGCATTCGAAACTGAGCCAGATGCTGAAATAATACACATATCACGCTTGCTCTGTTGCAAGAACACCATGATTTTTTGACCCACGTCCTAGCAAATGCAACCAGCTTTGTTAGGTTTTGACAGAGATCCAATAAATAAAGGCAGCAGGTTACAATAGCATGCATATAAAATGCTTTTTAAAATCAAACAAAAACCACCCCGAAAATATCATAAAAGACATTAACAAGAAGTCAAGGAACCACTGCACAATCCCAACTGAATCCAGATATTGATTAGTAAAAGAGATATATAAAGTCAATAAACATGATGTTGATATCAGGATATGTGCTTAAAAGTCAATCATTATAATCTTATTCCACAATTATTACTGACAAAGTAAATCGAAAAATTCTTTTTATGCCATGCACATAGTCAAGCGATCCAGTTACTAGCAGAGACACGATAAAATGGGAAGCAGCATGTTTATGTAACACGATTGCTTTAAGCGTGCACATACCATTACAGGAATATTTATTATCTTAACGAGTATATCTATATAAAGTAGTGTTTTCTACGAACATGTCATTTGGTAATGTAGGTTATTTAGGAAGAGGAATGGCAGGAAAAAAGGTGAAATCCTCTCAGATATAGTGGAAATGAAATAAAACCCTAAACCCGACTGATGTGGTAACAACTAGGATATGGAATTCCATACTCCAAAAAGTTAATCAGTCAGAGTGGAGAGAGGAGAAGCAGCAAAGTCATATTGTGTAACCACAGTGATCCTACTCCATCAACCATCTTCCCCTTGACTTTCTATAATTTCGTAAAATTAATTAAATGAATTTGCATTTTCTTATCAAGTTTTGCAATCTAAGACAGAAAAGAATCATTACTAGGCAAACTGTAAATAGCAATCTAGGTCAAGAAGCAGGTCCCTTACACATGCACAAGAAAGGTATAATCTATAAATATGTGCTTCAAAATGTGCCCATTTACCAAATTTGAATAGAACTAACGTCCTGACCAGACTGATTTATAAATTTGACATAGTTACAATACTAATGAAAAGTAGATTATCCGAATGAGCATACAGATGCTCTAAGTAGTAACTGATGTGTTAACATAGAAGGATTGATCTCTGAACTTATCGTATCAAATTTAATATTTAAACAAGGCCAAGCCAGATAAGCTTGAACAAATCCCTTGAAAATTTATATAACTCTATTTCAGTCAGCTTCAAAATATTTTTTTTGCCATTTCGGATTTAGAGTAAGTGGAGAAAATTCCTTATTGAACAATAAATAGCAAATAATGATATCATGATTTAATCTCAAATGTTCTAGACTGAAAATTTTCACTAATCAGGAAGCGATCTGACATTATACATTCCTAAGTCTTTCTGTAAGCTATCTCTTTGATTTATATAACATTTTTCAAACATAATAGAGAACATGACAAATTAATATCGACATAATGGCAATGCCATTTTAGTTTATTTCCTTCTTATCAAAAAAACTTTTTTTACATTCTTAGCAAAATGATGCAAGGAATAATTTCAAAATAAAGGAAGCTTCTACATCTTATACCAGAACTAATATATAAAGATGATCTTATAGTCAGTGTGTAAAGGCATACTTCTCCAGCAGCTACAGTAATGATGTGAGGAGTGAAGCCTCGGACTACATTGCCTGCACCACCCAGGTACAAAGAGAAATATTACATGAGCATGGCCCACTAGCCCCATGGATAAGAAAAGAAAATTGAATAGTTCAGAATGACAAGAAACTAAAAAAGCTTCAAACATAGAAGTGTATATTTTAGGAAAACAATATCATATGCCAAATGACATTCAAACATTTCAAGTTTTCAAGAGGTTTAAGTATTAAAACAAAAAGGAGATGCCCTGGCATAAATCTTAACCATCCAGAGGCCAGAATGCCAGGAACAATGAAATGCACACATGCCAACATCTCATAAAGTGCAGAGATAGACATTGTGCTCCCAGCATTAAAGGCATAGGTGTCAAGCAAAAGTTCTACTACCTTGTATAAATTATGCACATATGGTACTTGATATACATACTGGTCCAAAAAGATTCTTTAACCTCTGCTTTTTATGATTTTTTATTTTGTCTCAGGAGGGGCCCAATTTGACCACCATGATACATCACGTGTCTAAGTTCTCTTCTTTTGTTAAATTAAGCTCCATAGGCTTACTTTTTCATTCACATTGAACCTAATTTTGCTTGTTATCATTTCTAGTACTTTCCTTTTGTTTTTATTTCCACACCAAGCCAGGTTTTCTGCTAAGAAGTGTGAATTTGTAGTTCAAAAGCATGACATGGCACATAGCTAGAAGTCTACAGTATAGAAGACTATGCCATTCTACTTTTCCCAAGGAATATATGATCAAAAAATCAGTAGAGCTTAAAGGCTAGTTGGGACAACTGTGGTTGACAATACAGCATCAGATGTTTTGTAAAAATTAAATAATACAACTAATTTTCATGTAACTCTCAGGTGCAACTAGGTTAGACCTAATTATTGCAGAATGTAAACTCAGGAATGAAGCAGTTTCTTCAAGAGTTTAATGACCATTATACAAGAGCACATGAAAGCACAATGCCTCAGAACATACAGAAAATGGAAAGGCTAGCCAATGTTACTAAACTTAAATAAGAACTGTTTAGTGAGTCATATGCATCTTCTTCCGAACATTCAAGAACAAGGTCACCATGCTTCAGTGAGTCATGGACTCACAGTTGTCAGTTGAAGAAATCTCTCAATCTCAACCAACTCAACAAAAAGCAATTAGAGAAATACAAAACAAATTGCACAAACCCAATCATAATAACATGGTTCTATCCTTTCCCGTAACAGGTATGACTTCCTGTTCGATAAGTATCCATGGCTTGAACCTCCACACTTGGTTTTGGTGAACTAAACTCATGGTTTGTTGACCAAAACATTTAAGTAAAAAAGAAAACTGCATAGTATCTCCTTTACAGCACCTCCCTAACTTCTGCAATCATTAGCAGAATTACAATAAACCCAACAAAATCAAGAACTGTTTGACTTAAACATTGTGAAATTCAGGAAATCTAATCACTCAAAAACAATTGTGTAAATTAATAGGATAAATGAGAGGAGTCAGAAAAGAACAAAATTCTTTTTTCCCTAAACGGCAAACCATACCATAGAAAGATTAAAAAGTGTAGGGTCTACACAATTGAAAGATACAATGGGAAAGGTTTTACGCGTGCATGCATGCATACAATTATACAACCAAACATACATACATTGAATGCATGCATGCATATATACACAAATACATAAATAGAACGACATTGAGGAACAGAGGATTACCGAGAGCAGCCAATTCGGAATTCTTGGATAAATAGGAGTAAGGACCAGAAGATCCGGCTGCCGAAGCTGTCAAATCTTGGTTGTCCCGTTTCTTGGGCACGGAAGAACCCGACAACCGTTTAGCAGCGGCGGCTTGCTCGGGAGTACCATACTTTCTTGGTCTTCCCCTCTTCCTCTTAACAGTCTCCAAAGGAGATGAAACGGCAGAAGGGACGCTATGTAGGTACGCCATGTTCGTAGTGGTTGTACTGTTGGGTACAACTCCATTTGCCGGTGATGGGTTTCCGGTGACGGCGGAGGTTGTTGGTGGCGGAGGAGATTGGCTGTGGAGCTGATGGTGGAAGTAAGAACTCAGTCCACTGCTGTCATTATTAGGTTCCATGAGAAAAGATTGAAGAATTGGATTTGGGGATTTTTGGATTTTTTTTCCTTTTTTAAAAAATAAAATTTCTTTGAAAAGATTTTGTTTTGACATTTGCTAGTTTTTAGATATTTTAAAGAAAAAAATTGCAACTACGACACTAAATCTTTCATAGAGTTACAGGCTTTACCCAAATCTTTTATTTATGTCACCCATGGTACAAATCTTTAAAAAATTCGCACTTAGAGTCCAAATGGATGGAAAGTTGGAAATTGTTAGTTTGACCGTTAGTTGATCAAAGAATTGACTTTGACCACAATTTTGACTAATTTTAAAAAGATGAAATTGTAACTTTACATTTCTATAATAAAATTAAAAAAAAAAAAAAACTCAAACCACACATACCCACCTACCCCGACTCTTTGATTGAAAAGACAATTATTAATCTTCCATTAAATTCATCTTTAACACTAACCAGTCCTGTAGAGACACTACTTTGCTCATCACCATGCCCGAGAAAGATAGTCTCGACAACCATAGCAGGCATGCCATCATCAACGGCTTCTCCACCATTAGCGACAGCCACAATGAGCGCCTGTTGAAAGTTGACGGAGCCAACGAGGGTAAGCTGAGCCAAGTCGTTCCCATTGGTACTAAAGGCGGGATCGATTTATCTTCGGCGCCGACGTTGGCTACCGCTTGGAGAATGGCTTGTTCTGTAAACTTTTTGCCAAAGCCATAGAGAAAATATCTCTGTAAAATGGAGGGAAAACACGGAAAATGAGAACTGTCTTTCTTCTCTCTAATTTCATGTAAAATGGTAGTCTATTTATACAGTTGTGTGAGCTAAGATCCAGTTGGATGATGTACAGCTCAGCTCTCCTCACTACTTTACCAAATTGTGGCTAATTACATAAATATCTTGCTAATGCTATACATAAGACTCCCCCTCAAGATGGCTGGTAGATGTTAATAACACCCATCTTGCTTTGTAGCATTTGAAATCTGACTCCCCCTAAAGCCTTCGTCAATAAATCTACAAATTGATTATGCGAAGACAGATACATGGTCTTTATGTCACCAGATTGTATTTTCTCCCTTACTAGATGACAGTCCAGCTCGATATGCTTTGTTCTTTCATGAAAGACAGGGTTACTAGCTATATGCAATGCCGCCTGATTGTCACAAAACAAAAAAGCAGCCTTAGGATTATTAATTCCCAGATCAATTATCACCTTCTTAAGCCAGATTATTTCACAAACTGCTGCAGCCATGGCTCTATATTCTGCTTCTGCTGACGACCTTGAAATGGTATGTTGTTTCTTTGAGCGCAAAGATATTAAGGAGCTTCCAAGGAATATGTAAAATCCAGCAACTGACCTTCTAGTATCACACATGATTCCCAATCTGCGTCATAAAAACCTTTGAGCTCTAGATTGGAGTTAGTTGCAAAGAATAGTCCTTACCCCGGTGTTCCTTTCACATATCTGAGAACATGGTGTGCTGCGTCCAAGTGAGGCCTTCTAGGTGACTCCAAGTATTGACTTAAAACTTGTATTGAGAATGATAAATCTGGCCNGCCTTCTAGGTGACTCCAAGTATTGGCTTAAAACTTGTATTGAGAATGATAAATCTGGCCTAGTAATTGTTAAGTACAACAATCTCCCAATTAGCCTCCTGTACATTCCTGGATCATCAAGTAACTCTCCCTCATCTTTACTCAATTTTAGGTTCTGCAACATAGGACACTTAGCAAGTTTTGATGCTAAATAGCCAGCATCTTCAAGGACCTCTAATGTATACTTTCGTTGACAGACAACTATCCCCTTTTCAGACCTTGCAACCTCAAGTTCTAGAAAGTATTTCAAAACTCCTAATTCCTTTAGCTTGAATTGACTGTCAAGACTCCTCTTGAATTGTTCAATGTATCCCAGATCATTCCCTCCTATGATAATATCATCAACATAGATGAGGAGAATAGTATATGAGCAACTTGTTCGTTTGCTAAAAAGAGAGTAATCAGATTTTGATTGAACAAATCCTTGAGAGACAATGAAAGATGACAATTTAGTGTTCCATTGCCTTGAAGTTTGTTTGAGCCCATAGATAGATTTATTTAGCTTGCATACTAGAGTCATACCATGCTCCCCATGCTGTTCATAATCCGGTGGCATCTTCATATATACCTCCTAATCAAGATCCCCATGGAGGAAAGCATTATTTATGTCTAACTGATGAAGATGCCAGTTTTTGCTAGCCGCAACAGCCAACAATGCTTTAACCGAACCATCTTTGCCATAGTAGAAAATGTTTCCTGGTAATCAAGTCTAGCCTGTTGAGCAAAGCCTCTGGCTACAAGTCTGGCTTTCTTCAGTCCCATCTTGATTGAGTTTACCCATTTGCAGTCCACATGCACCCTGTTTGCAGGCAAAAGTGTGACTGTCCAAGTATTGTTTGCAACCAAAGCTTGATATTCATTATCCATAGCTTTGATACCATGTAAACTTCATGCCAAAACCAGAGAGAAAATATCTCTGTAAAATGGAGGGAAAACACAGAAAATGAGAATTGTATTTCTTCTCTCTAATTTCATGTAAAATGGTAGTCTATTTATATAGTTGTGTGATCTAAGATCCAGCTGGATGATGTACAACTCAGCTATCCTCACTACTTTACCAAATTGTGGCTAATTACATAAATATCTTGCTAATGCTATACACAAGATGTTCCGATGTGCATTGGGAGAATGATCGGTGAGAGGAGAAATGGGAGGAGAAAGTAAGGATATAGAGGGGATACTTATAGGGTTTGAGGGGTAGTTTGGGAAGAAATGGAATTGAGGGTTTGAAGGGAAAAGAGAGTGGGAGTGGTAAAAGCCATTGAATGGAATTTGCAGGTCGAAAATGCAAGCTCGGCTAGGTTTTAGTTTTGAATGTCGGAAGAAGCATGGTGGAGCAGATATTATGCCATTTGTTATTTATTTACAAATTGTCCTGGTAAAGTAGGTAGTTGACGGTGGGCGGTGAATTTTCTGATTTTGATTTGGGGGTGGGAGTGGGAAAGGTGAAGGAGATAACACAATTTTAGGTTTAGGTGGGCGGATATGTGTGGTTTGGATTTTTTTTTATTTTATTACAGAAAATGGAAAGTTACCATTTTATCTTTTTAAAATTAATCAAAATTTCGGTCAATTAATGGTCAACTAACAATTTTCATCCATTTGAACTTTGAGTGCAAGTTTTTTAAATATTTGATACTGTGAGTGACATAATGGAAGGTTTAGGCAAAGTATGCAACTAAATGAAAAGTTTGATACCATGACTGCAAGTTTCTCTATTTTAAATAATTGATTAGCGTGATTAATGTGATGATGGATACTTAGCCGTTGGATTTGATTGCTTGGTTATTGAATCATTTGATATTAGGTTTTGCTATTTGTACACCAAACCCTCTCACAAATAGGGGCCACATCCAAACAAAAAATCATGGGCCCCCCTTGTGAGGAGACAGTACACCGAAGTGCTAACCTCTGTGTACAAGTAATAAAACTTGGGAACAATACATATATCAAGTTTTTAGTATACACCATTTTAAAATTAAGGATAGATACTTTAAATTTCAAAATAAAGTTTTCATTAAAATTTATTTATGATTTAATTAACTAATTATATATTTAATTAATAAATATATAAATGTCACAAATCTATGCAATCTAGTCACAATTCAAAAATTTTAAAGTCCCAATTCAAAAATTTTATAGGTCACGGTTCGTTTATCAGTCACAATAAAAATTTAAAAGTCACAATTTGTTCGTCGTCACAAATCACAAAATTTATAAGTCACACGACTTATTTACGGTCACAAAATATCAAATTAATTGATTACAAATTATTTTGAGATCACAAATCAAAATTTTTATACATCACAATTTATTTCATTGGTCACAGATCAAAAAATTATAGGTCACAATTTATCTATCGATCACATATTTTCAAATTTGTTAGTCACAAATTATTGATACGCCCAAATAATAATGCGGTAGTTGTAGTGCAGCTTTGAGGTGTCGTATCCACATGGAGATGGAAGAATATTTAAAGGATAAAAAATGGATGAATTGTTCTGTTAAATGTATAGTAAGATTCAATGTTGAAAGATGAAACTAAAATCAATAATTTGAAACAGTGAAGAATCGGAATTCCCTCAGTTGGATCGAATTATTCACGTCAATTATTCAGTTTTATAACTCAATTAGAGGCTTTCATCTCGACACTCTAATAAGAAGATATATCGTGAAAATCAATTCAATTTACAAATGTAATCCTAGAATCTAGACTTATGACCTATTCGCACAATTTTATTGGAACAAGATCAAAGATCGACCATATACATCAAACATATGGTAGTAATTAATCCGCCAATAAAGTGAAATTGAAAATAAAATTTGACAACTAGTTCAATCTAACGATAGAAGAAATATGACTGGATCTATGAAAGATTTAATAATTGCTAAACAAATCTCAACAATAAATAATTGAAATTAAAACTCAACAAATAGTTTGATTGAACAATGGAAAAAGCATGATTGAATCCATGAAAAATTCTGTAAATGTTAAACTGAATTCAATGTAAATTCAAGAAAATGAAAATCTAAATTATAACATTGTTTGACAATGAAAAGATCAAAATAAATGAATAATTGACATGAAATCACCAATTCCAACCGAGTTCCTTCGTAGCTTCACAAAGATTTAGTTCTTCATGAGTTTCTCGAGCAAAAAGAGATAAAGAATGATGAATAATAAGAGATGATGCGTTCTGGGATGTTTTGGAGTGTATTTAGGGTTGAAAAGTCGAGAAAGAAGTTATTTTCATAAGAGTTTGATGTAAATTAGAAAATTGAAAATTCATCTGTGAAAAATATCTGTGCGCGCGCAACGTATATTTCCTTGCACGCGCGCCGTTCATCGGTTTTAGGCTCGGTAAGTAAAATTCATGCTCGTGCACTCGCGCATGTTTGTCTCTGAACAATGTTCGGTATTTCAGTCATAACTTTCTCCACAGGTATCCGATTGAATTGATTCAAAATAAGTTTGATGTTTAACTCAAAGGGCTACAATGTTTCTTCGGATACCATCTTCGGATTCGATCGTTTTCCAAATCAAAAACTGATCTTAATATGAGGCTGAAAATCGGTGTAAAACTTTTCAACTTGATAGTTGATATGTGATAGTTCTTTAATTATATTTCATCCCTTCGGCTTTTTTTCTCATCCAATTGATACCTAACACTCTCAAATTTTCATATCTTCATTTTTCCTTCCGAGCCATCTTTTGGATATTTACAATTTGGTCCTTGAACTTTTATTTTCTTCCACTTTGACCCCTTTCACTTATTTCCTCAAATCTTTACCGTTTTCATCTCACAACCTAAATCAAAATATAAGGGTACTTAGTACATTTAGACGTCAATTTGTCATTACAATGCAAGTATTAATGGATGAAAAACGTAATAAATGTGCTATTATCACACCCCCCAACTTGCTTATTGCTAGTCTCTAGCAATTTAATGCAAAATAAAATGAACAAAAACTAGTCAATATTGCAAGTTAAATTATCAAGTTCTAATTTAACCACAGTTATGTTCTTTTCAAACTTAACACCACAAAAAATTAAAATGTCATGATCATCAGGATTTCAAAAACACAGGACAAATGTGTGAGTGTGTGTCAAGCCATAGCCATCTCACCGCCAACCCTAACACAAGTAACATCAAGTATGTCTCAAGCTAAAGGTTCAGCTTTATAACTCATGGGTATCAAAGTGTTTAGTGTGGGGTTTCTCTCTATGGAGTTGAGAAAGATGTACGTTCAAATTTGGAGGCTTAAATAGTTACGAACAAGCAACAAGCAAACATTGATATCATGATAGGCATACCGTCAAATGAGAATTCATCTATTCATTCCACAATCCTACTTGTGATCAAAACAGTCAATGCAAAAGATTGTAATGAAGTTCAAGTTGGGCTATATGAAAAGATGGATATCAGGATTCAAATTTCCAAGCACATAGCTAAGTATCTTATCACACATTTTAATTTATCACACCTTTCAATCAATACATTCCTCAATATTTCAAGCTCAAAAATCAAACATATATATATATATATGTTTTTTTTCTTTTTCTTTTCTTTTTTGATATTTCTTTTCTTTTCTCTTTTTTTTTTTGGTTGTTTTTTCTTTTTTAGCCGTCTTACTTGATCACATATCAACTCTTGTCATTTTCCTTACTTCAATTATTCACAAATAAACATCCAATACCTACTACACACTTGAAAGTAAAAAGATAGAAAAATGTGCATAAATGTTGTACTCCAACGTAGAGAAGTATGGATAACATAGGTGCATGAAGAAACAACTATATATGTGTATGCCTCAAAGTGGCTACTAGGGATATTGAAAAGAAAGGTTGAAAGCTCAAATGTCAGTCCTAAATTGACTTTCATCATTTTCCAAGTAATCCACCATTTTACCACAAACCATGTAGTGTTATTCTCAAAGGAGTTTTCAATTCACAATATCAATGAAAGCTTATTGCCATATTTTAGTATATTGTGGCCTCAATCCTCACCAAGTATCTCACAAGAAAAACTTCAGCAAGAGACTCTTCTAGCTACATGTGTTAAACCACCATCTTACCACAAGTCTTGTGTGCACAAAAAGAATTCAGCAAGTGTCATGACATCTAGATTCTCATGAACAAAATTAACTCCTAGTGGCATATTTTGTCATTCAAAAGCATAAATATGCAGCCAATCAGAGACTTAAACAAAAATTTTTTTAAAGACATCACAACAAAATTCCATGATCATTATGCAAATCGTATGTAATTCACAATAAAATCCAAATATGCAATTCACAATAAATCTTCCCCCCAACCAAATTTTTCATTGTCCTCAATGCATTAACATAAGTGTCAAATGAAGAGAAAGAAAGGTATTATCGGAGCATTGTAGTAAATTAACGTAAGCCGGAAGGATTAGAAGCCTGAAAGTACTCAATGGACTGGTAATGCAAAGAAAATGACAAAAATTAACTAGAATATAAATGCATAAGTAAACAACAAAAGAAATGAACGAACTCCCTTTGGGTTGCCTCCCAAGCAACGCCTTTGTTTATTGTTGTTGGCTTGACCTAAAGTTTCACCCTTTATGCCGCATCCAGTAAATGTGATTTCAATTTTCTTTGTAGTACACTAAGCTCCTTGGACATAACCACCGGTGATGTTCCTCCGCCTCCATCAAATATATGCGTGAGATGACTAGAGGAAAGCTTAAAATCAGGAGTAGGGGCCTGCAAGACAAAAGGTAAAGTCCTCTTATTAGAAACTGAAAATGTAAATAAGAACTATTACCTGACTCTTGACCCTCCATCTCAAGATGTTTATTGGCGACGACGTCCAATCCATCTAGTTCTAAAATTTCATGTACTGATCCAAGAAATATATTATCAGCTACCTCTTGAGTGAGTGCATCAATCATGTGGGTTTGATGACACTCGTCATCCTCCTTTAACTACTTAGTGATATGAAAAATGTTGACTTCTAGAGTCATATTCCCCAATGATAGTTTCATAAGATCATTCCTACAATTAATCAGAGCATTAGCAATAGCAAGAAAATGTCTACCAAGAATAATATGAATTTTAGAATCAACATTCACATCAACTTTTACATCTAGAACTAGGAAGTCAATAGGATAGTAAAAATTGTCTATTTGCACCAAAACATCCTCAACTATTCCCCTAGGTGTAATAGTGGACCTATCAGTGAATTGTAGAGCTACAAATGTAGGCTTCATCTCATTCAAACCTAACGACAAGTAAATAGCATAAGGCATGAGATTGACACTAGCCCCTAAATCAAGAACTGCTTGTCCAAACTCATGATTCCCGATGACACAAGACACAGTAGGACAACTAGGGTCCTTATACTTTAGCGGCATCCTTTGCGCAATCACAACGCTTGCTTGCTCAGTCAAGAAAGCGATTTTCTTGATATTGTACTTCCTTTTGACAGTGCATAAATCATTAAGGATTTTAGCATAAGTAGGAACCTGTAAAATTACATGCAAGAGAGGCAAATTGATTTTTACTTGCTTTAGGTGTTTTAAGATCTCACTATGTTGACCAGCAAATTTTGAGGTAGACTTAAGAGCTAGTGGGAAAGGTACTCTTACTAGATATTTCACTACCTCCTTATTAGGGCTACTCTCTTTAAGCTCACTAGACTCTTTTTCAGTTTCCCTAGGTTTGGGGATTTGTTCTATGACTTTATCTGATCTAGTGGTTATAGCATTCACTTCCCTAAGATTATTTTCATTTAAACCCGAGGTTTGTACCATATGCTGCCATTTAGGATTTGGTTAAGTTTGAGCTGAAAATTTCCCACGCTCCACTACTGCTAAGGCACTAGTTAGTTTGGAGATATAATTTTTGATTTCCTTGTTTTCCTCAACAATTTGGGTAATCATAGTCTTAAACTTTTGGTTTGTTTTTCCCTATGCCTCCATGAATGCATGTAGGATATCTTCTAAGGAATTCCTAAATGACGTGGGTTGGTATGAAGGTGTATTAAAAACTCTAGGTGGTTGGGCAAGTTGCTGGTTTTCAGATTTCCAGCTAAAGTTAGGATGATTCCGCCACCCCTGATTATAGGTATCAGAAAATGGAGCATAAGGCTTGTTATACGTGCCTAAGGCATTGCAGTATTCCTCATAAACCCCTCTCATCTTAGATAGAACAAAATACTCATGTGCTGGGTGATCAATTCCACCACACACACAATGTGGTTCAGAAGATTCAACACGGGCAACGATAGGTGTAGGTTTTGAGTTCTTAGTACGTAGGGTTTCAATTTCTCTAATTAAGGCTTTTACTTTAGCTCTAAGACTATCTTCTTCTCTAAGATGATAAACGCCTGCACTAGAAATATTTCCTACGGGTCGTGACCTATTAGTGTTATCAGTGACACTAGGGCCAGTCCAAGTGTGAGCTTTTTCAGCTAGGTCATCTAAGTACTCTATAACCTCATCAGGATCTTTTTGTAAAAAATCATCGTTACACATCATCTCAATAAATTGATGCTCCCTAGGTGTTAGTCCCTCATAAAAATAACTTACAATACGCCAACTCTCATAACCGTGATGGGGGCAAAGAGCTTGAAGTTCTTTGTATCGCTCCCATGCTTGATATAAGGTTTCGCTTTCTTTTTGAGTGAATGAAGAAATTTGTTTCTTCAGAGCACTAGTTTTATGATGGGGAAAATATTTGCTGAAGAAAGCTTGAGTTATTTCACCCCATGTTCCAATCGAACGTGGTCTCAGTGAATACATCCAGCTTTTTGCTCTATCTTTAAGCGAAAAATGAAAAATTTTAAGCTTGAATGCATCGCTGTACCATGTTGATTGTGGAATGTTGCAACCACCTCCTCAAATTCTTTAATATGTACGTATGGATTCTCATTTTCGAGTCCATGAAAAGTGAGATGAAGTTGAATCATTCCCGATTTAAGGACCATATGTAGCATATTAGGTGAAAAATAATGCATGATGGCGTGGATGTGCGTGTGTGATGAAGATAATCATGTAAAGTCCTAAAAGGTGCATCATGCTCACTATCAGACATGGTGTTATGTGATGAATTGTTAGTTTTAAAAGATGCAGAATCCAAAGTAGGGTTAAAAAGAGATTCAAACTCTATATCAGTTCTGTCAGTAGATCTTCCCCGCTCTCCTCGATATCTGCTCATGGAACAAGTTAAAAAAGTGTGAAAATAAGAAAAATATAATAACGAAAATTAAAATAACTAAAAACAAAAGTAAATGAACGATGTCACCATTTTCAGTCGATCCTTGCGTATTTTGTACCGTCTCCCTGGCAGTAGCGCCAAAATTTGATTACACCCAAAGAATAATGCAATAGTTGTAGTGCAGCTTTTGGGGTGTCGTATCCACAGGAAGATGGAAGAATATTTAAATGATAAAAAATGAATGAATTGTTCTGTTAAATGTGTAGTAAGATTCAATGTTAAAAGATGAAATTAAAATCAATAATTTGAAGTAGTGAAGAGTCGGAATTCCCTCAGTTGGATCGGATCATTCACATCAATTATTCAATTTTATAACTTAATTAGAGGCTTTCATCCCGGCACTCTAATCGGAAGATATATCGTGAAAATCAATTTAATTTATAAATGTAATCCTAGAATCTAGACATATTCGCACAATTTTATTGGAATAAGATCAAAGATCGACCATATACATCAAGCATATGACAGTAATTAATCCGCCAATAAAGTGAAATTAAAATTAAAATTCGACAACTAGTTCAATCTAATGATAGAAGAAGTATGACTGGATCTATGAAGGATTTAGTAATTGCTAAACAAATCTCAACAATAAATAATTGAAATTAAAACTCAACAAATAGTTTGATTGAACAATGAAAAAAATATGACTGAATTCATGAAAAATCTTGTAAATGTTAAACTGAATTCAATGTAAATTCAAGAGAATGAAAATCTAAATTATAACATTGTTTGACAATGAAAAGATCAAAATAAATGAATAATTGAAATGAAATCACCAATTCCAATCGAGTTCCTTCGTAGCTTCACCAAGATTTAGTTCTTCATGAGTTTCTCGAGCAAAAAGAGATAAAGAATGATGAATAATGAGGGATGATGCGTTCTGGGATGTTTTGGAGTGTATTTAGGGTTGAAAAGTCGAGAAAGAAGTTGTTTCCATAAGAGTTTAACGTAAATTAGGAAACTAAAAATTCATCTGTGAAAAATGCCTATGCGCGCGAACAGTATATTTCTTTGCAAGCGCGCCATTCATTTGTTTTAGGCTCGGTAAGTAAAATTCATGCCCATGCGCGCGCGCATGTTTATCTCTGAATAGCGTTCAGTATTTTGGTCATAACTTTCTCCACAGGTATCCGATTGAGCTGATTTAAAATGAGTTGAAAAGTTAACTCAAAGGGATACAACTTTACTTCAGATACCATCTTCGAATTCGATCGTTTTCCATATCAAAAATTGGTCTTAATATGAGGCTGAAAATCAGTGCAAAACTTTTCAGCTTGATAGTTGATATATGATAGTTCTTTGTTTATATTTCATCCGTTTGGCTTCTTTCCTCGTCCAATTGGTGCCCAATACTCTCAAATATTTATATCTTCATTTTGTCTTTCGAGCCATCTTTTGAATATTTGCAATTTGGTCCTTAAACTTTTATTTTCTTCCACGTTGTCCATTTTCACTTATTTCCTCAAATCTTCACCGTTTTCATCAATTTGCAACTTAAATTAAAATATAAGGATACTTAGTGCATTTAGGCTTCAATATATCGTAACAATGCAAGTATTAATGGATGAAAAACGTAATAAATGTGTTATTATCAATTATCGAATTTTAAGGTCACAATTTAATGGTTAGTCACAATAAACCAAATATTTGGTCACATACACCAAACACTCCATCACCGATCCCGATCCACCACTAATACTTGGTCACAAATTAACCAAATAATTGGTCATGCCAAAACCAACCACTCGGAAGGCACCAGGACCAACACTAAAGCCCACACCTTCGCCTGCACCTAAATTCTCTCTACCAATTTTCTCTCCACCACCACCACCGTTGTACTCACCTCCACCACCACCTATCTACTTACCTCCGCCACCAGTCTTCTCCCCACCACCACCAGTTCACTCTCCCCCACCCCCAACACCTAAATTTCCACCTCCTCCACCTCTAGTACAGTCACCACCACCTGTCAACTCTTTCCCACCACTAGCACCTAAACTCTCACCTCCATCTCCAGTGCAGTCCCCACCATCACCTGTTAACTTTCCCCTACTACTAGCACGTAAACTCTCACCTCCACCACATCCAATACAGTCACCTCCACCATCAACACCCAAACTCTCACATCCTCTACCTCCGGCGCAGTCCCCACCACC
>CAIGRB010049212.1:29133-43012 GCA_903798255.1 Fraxinus quadrangulata | reverse complement strand
CAACAATCAAACAATATGGATCAATGTACGTTTATGCTTCCGCTATTTTGTTATTTGTCTCTAGTTTCAACATGGAGTATGATTTTTATTTAGGGTTTGAAAGGATTTGATTAATGAATCTATAATCCATATTGTTAACTTAATCTATCATTTTACACTTTCTGTCACCCAAAGTGTGTCTGGGGATAGCCTCAATCTGATATCATCATCTAAAATATCCTGATATTGGAGGTGTTGATACATCTCCAAGAATTGAGAGACGTGTATATGTGGATTTTCTTCATCACTACCATAAAATTGTTGTCCATTCTCGAATAGATGTATAACATTGGTTTTTAGTCGAAAAATTAGGTTGTCCAAACAAAGGGTAAACAATGCTGAATTGACTCTGAATGATCTGTGAGGTCACGAAATCCCCAACAAGTATATCTCTCTCACCAACGGCTTCCTTTACGTTGACTTGAATTATCAGATTGTTTTACTCGTTAGTCATATGTATTTGCTGTTTTTGGTCTTTTAGTTGTACTGCTCTTACATTTCTTTGTTTACGATGAAAGGTGCGTTCGATTTCTGGATCAGTTGAAGTCAATTCACCGTCAAATGACCTTTGCATATAAGACCTGAAAGAAAAATCATAGTAGCATTCAGATAAACTAAAATAGAAAGAACTAAATAACTAAATATGTTCGAAATATAAATAGGGTTTGTGTCATCTCATCAACGTGAGAATACAAGAGAAAACATATTGAAGATGAAGATCAAAAATCCACAATAAAAAACAAGTAATTCATATTCAAGAATCAAGACAAAGGAATTCAAGAATCAAGGTTGTAGGCCAGGAAGCAAAATGAAGAACAAGAATTAAAGAATCAAAGGAGGCAAAATTCAAGGTTAAAAGTGAAAAAATCCAACATGAAAAGATTGCAATTGTTCTTCAAAATTCAAGATATGGAATTAAAATCAAGTATTAAAGAATTATTCACAATGAATTAAGGCATGTTCCGCACTTTATAATTCTTTTAGTGATTTGACATAAATGATCTTGATAATAAAATATTTAGGTTTTAAAGGGAGTTTCGTGAAATTTTAACATAGTATTCATCCATCTTAGTAGGCCAGGAAAGGGCAACTCGTTAAAAAGTGGTCGCCGTCCAGAGTTGAAAACTCGTAAATAAAATGGAAACATGAGTATTTTAAAGGCCTCACATGCGTGTGTGAGGTTGTGATTTTTTTCTCCTTCCAATAATGTCATTGTTTTTTTTCAAAAATCGTGTATCATTCCTTTGATTATTTGAATGAAACTCAAAACACTATATCGATAAAATTAAGAAACTTCTACCTTTGCATTTTAATCATTTATGGTGTGCTTGATTACATTTATTTTATGGAAAATGTCAGTTTTTCATCAAAATTCATACCTTAAAGTGTTTGATTGCTATTTTCGTGAAAAATATTTTTCAACTTTTAAAAATATGTCTAATTTTCCTTAATTTTAATGAAATTATTTTATTTGAGGGATTAGATTTTTGTTTTCTTCAAAACAAGAAATTTTTTTTCCTTTTTAGGATATATTTTCCATACCAATCAAACACATTCTTAATTACCGAATTCTGAATGTTTAAAGAATCAACAGAGTTGAAATTTAGGAAACAATATCTAACGTGTTAGAAAGATACAATTTTAAAATTAAGAAATTTGTTTTAAAATTTCAAAAATTAGGTCATAAATTAAATTTTATTAATTAAATATATTAATGTTACAATATTAGACACTTTATAGTCAGAGTTGTGTACTAGTTATAATCACAAAATGTCACAATCACTAATCACAAATTTTATATGCACAATTTATTTCTCGATCACAAATTATCAAATTAATTGATCACACAATATTTCTCGATCACAAATAGTATTGACTATCTAATTATATAAAGAATTATATAATTCATTCTCTATTTTAAAATTTTGAAATAGTATTGATTGTCTAAGCCCCTTGTTTGATATATATTCTCACAAAAATTCATTCTTTTAAAACTCATTTTCAACCACATATTCTTCTATAAAATAATATTATACATAAATTCAAAACTTTCCTTATTTTTTAACAACATATTTTCCATCACATCACATTATAAAATGTATTTTCTTCTTCATAATCGGCATCTCAAACACCCCGAATTATAAAGATGACCTCCAACACATTTTCAAAGTCATATTCACTTCACTATTTTTTCATAAAGTGGGCCGTTACTGCTTTTTCTTATAATCCACATCAAACGTCATACCAAAAATTCGCTTCTCTAGATTTTCATAAATACACCAAAGTGTCGTATCTTTGTCTCTAGTACCAAATGAGATTGTTCTGATTTGGTACCACAAGCAAGCATGGAAAAACATGTTTGAAATGTATTAAATAAATTTTAATTAGTTATTTGAACTCTTAAAAAAGTTTGTTTAATGTGGAAAAATGAATTAAGTATAGACTTGTTCTATGCCAAATGTTGTATTAGTCGGTCATCTTCACAATATGCTATTGTTAAGATTGATATAATAATCCATTCTTGATATATGAAATGTATTTTTAAAAAGTTTTACGACTCAAATACTTGAAAAAAATTAGGATTCAAATTTGTCGAATCTTGTAAATTTGAACTTTTTTTAAATTATTTTTCTTTTTCACTACATGTGTGTGTGAGATGTTATTTTTTTTTCTCCCAGAAATTTAATTGTTTTCTTATCGTGTATTTCATTCCTTTGCAATTTGATTTACGCAATCTTTGATTGATATTTGGTTGTTCTAAATGCATTTTACTATTCGAAATGAATATTGTCGATGACGTGATTATTTGAAATGAAATGGATAGGTGTAGGTGGAGTCCAAGTTCTAGTGCTTTTCCATATTCGAGATATTCTCCAAAAATATGATTCACATTTTAGTTTAATTTTAAGTAGTTTTTAGCTTAAATCAAAATTCTCTCATAAAATTTGATATAATTGGGTTAATGTTAGAATTAATTGAGTTACGAACTACACATAGACTTTATCAGATGATCTTAGGATTATTCATGCTCTAATATTAGCCTCAAAAACCAGTCCATCCACTCAAAAACCAACAGTTGAAGGGTCCCACTTGATCAGAGAACCAATGGTCTCTGATCAATGGGTGACCAAGAAATTTGATGGAACTTTATGGCTAGTCAAATAGTCAATGATGAATCAAATGGGCCCAATGGGTACAATTTTCACAGTGTTTTAACAATCAGCATTTTTGTAACTTAGCTATTATGAAATGGGGTTTCGCCTTAGGATATTTGAAAAATCATTTTTAAAGGAAGTTTCCACTAATATCATATTGGGAACAATTATGCTATTTTGTACATACTTGACAATAATAACTGACAGTATTAGCCCCTGTTTGATACCCATTTTGGGTGGAAAATTTTTTTTGGAATAATAATTGATGGAAGATTGTGTGGTTAAAAAGTAAGAAAATTTTTTGGGTTTATGTGTAATATTATTTTATTGATAGAATGTGTGGTTGAAATGAAGAATGAGAAAAAAAAAAAAGGGTTTCAAACGGGGGTATGGAAGATTGTGTGGTTAAAAAGTAAGGAGAATTTTTGGATTTATGTATAATATTATTTTATTGATAAAATGTGTGATTGAAATGAAGAATGAGAAATAGAATGAGAAAAAAATGGATTTCAAACAGGGGCTTAGTGTTGTCAAAATTCGAGTCATTGATTTAAAAAATAATTTTAAAAATAGATGAATGTGATGCTGTTAAGTGTGAGTTGTTAATCAATATTGTCAAATTAGAATGTACATATAGTATGATTCTTTTGGGAACTCCCCAACATAAGAGTGATTAGTCTTGTCAAGATGAACTGTGTCATCAGTGATAATAATTAGTCTCATCAATAATGTTCATCAAATAGGACAAATGACAATGGAGGAGTTGATAGGGTGCGATGGCAGTGCGAGATTTTTTCTTTCAATTTGTCCAATTATATATTGACACGTGTTTTCTTTATCATTGAGCGTGTCACTATAGCAAGATTGTTACTCTCGTTAAACTTGAAATGAAGAGTAAATAGTACAACTTAAGGTTGTGTTAGGTAGGAGAGGAAATGTAAGACAATATGATACCCTTTGATTAAGAACAATACTCAATCGATTTTTTTATTTTTATTTTTATTTTTATAAAAAGTGTCAAAGTGTATTCAACTACTGAGAATTAAAAAATGTGACAGGCGAAAGTAATTGTTCGTGCCATGCTCGGTCCAATGTGTGTTACTTCCAAACACAGCCTAATTTACTCCTTTACTCATTGGATATGGTTTTCTTCGTGGTTCGGCAATTATAGAAATACGGATAACATGTAACAAGATGGTTCGTTTGAGGGATGGACCAAGAAAGTTTTTTTTCAAAGGTCCAAACATATAGAGTCAAGTGTTTTCGAGTGTCGAGAAATCTAAGAACTTAATTAAAAAAATATACAATAAACTTAGTATTAGCCCAAATTAATGTTACCTTACTTTTACCAAATTGATTGTCACATACATAGAGAGGGAAACTAGAAATACAATTTCTGACTTCCACTAGCCAATTAAAGCTTGCTAGTTTGAGTTAATTGACGTCCACAATATGGTATAAGGTCCCCAATAGGAAAACATGAAATAATAAAAGATAAGGAATGTTAGGGCTTGTTTGGGTCATTTTTGTGCTCATTATTCATAATATAATCATAGCGTTATTTTTGTACCCAAGCTTTGAAAGATTAAAAGCAAGTTCATCTTATCAATATATTTGTAAAAAGGATAAGTTTCACTCTGGGTCACAACATTTTTGTTTTGTGACAATTTCGTCCCAGTTCAATTTTTATCCCTCCTCTCGTCCTCAACCTTTCTTTCATTCAATTTTTTGCCCTTGAGGTGCCTTCAAAACAGTAACAAGAAGAACGCGGCGGCTTAAAACATTATGCTTCCATTTTATTGTATATTACATATATGTTGATTATGTAAGAAAAAAAATTACTTTAGACAACAAAAGAACATTAAATAATGCACTTTTCTGCTTCACTGCTTTCCTTTTAACCAAATGAAAGTTATATATTCTTTCATATGGTTGAAAATTGTGTTTTCATAAAAGGTTTTCAAATTTGAAATTTTAACATAATCTATTAAGAATTAACGTATCGAAAGCTTCTAATAAATCCACTAGGCAACTTTGAAGAAGGAAGGCATCAAGTGAAGAAAATTGTTGAAAAGCTAATGCCCGTCCGAGTGGAGCTACCTTTCGATGTAATTTCGAGACAAACGGAAAAATATCAAATGCAAATATGTAAGTTTATATTAATGTAACTCTAATACTTATTCAAGAAATATAACCATATTAAGCTCCTATTTGGTAGGGACAAAAAATCAGATTTTCAATAGATTTTGATAAAAGTTGATAAAATAAGTGATTGAAAAATTGTGAATTCAATGAAATATATAGTTAAAATTAATTGTTAGTTTTGACTTAGATTAAAATTTTTAAGAAACGGGCCAAGTATTCATTTTTTTTCTCATTATAGGATTTGGAAATGTTCTATGCCAAATGTTGTATTAATGGGTCATCTTCGTAATATGCTATTATTAAGACTGCTATAATAATCCATTCTTGATTTATGAAATGTATTTTGAAAAAGTTAGACGAATCAAATACTAGGAAAAAATTGAGGATTCGAATTTATTGAATCTTGTAAATTTGAACTTTTTTTTTTAACTATTTTTCTTTTTCACTACACGAGCGTGTGAGATGGTGATTTTTTTCTCCTAGCAATTTCACTGTTTTCTTATCGTGTATTTCAATCCTTTGCACTTTAATCATTTAAGTCAAAATAAATTTGTCAGATTTTGTTGATTCTTTTCATGGATTAAATCCAAAATAGTCGTTAATTTTATGCACAAAATACACTTTCTATTAAGATAAATTGGATATTTAGCCTAACCTTTATTAAGGTAGCAATCTTGTTCACTCACTTTTTCCCTTTTTTTTTTTTTTTTTTTTTGGTCTTAACTTTATATCCCAAGCTTTGAAGGATCGAATATGAAATCAGGCTAAGAGAGTGATCAAATTTGTAACTTTATTTAAGTGTAAAGACTAAGTCCCTATTAGTCTACCGTTATTCAATGAAAATGAATTTTAGAATAGTGAATTTTTGAAGAATGTGTGGTTAAAAAGTTAATTTTTTTTAAAATTACATGCAAAATATTTTATTTGTGAAAATGTGTTTTTCAAAATGAATTTGAACAAAAAAAGAATTTTAAAATAATTATAGACAAACATGTGCAAAATGAGTCCGTCCATTTGTGGGATGGTTATATTAACATCACAATTTTTATTTATTACACCACATTTTAATTGCAATTAGGCTTTAATCTTTGCTCATTTAACAATTATTTCTTATTTTTTGTTGTCGAGTTTTTATTTTCAAAACTTCCATTATTAGTATATCTCGTTCTTAATGATTTATATTAAAATATTTTGCTTTAATGCTTTGAAACGAGGGAAAATTTTTTTTGGCACATTTTATTTATTTATTTTATAAAAATATGATGAAAAATAAGTCGTTTTACGCCAATTCAATAGAATTTTAGACATAAAATTGTTATCAAATACAAAAATTATTAACTAATGGAAAGTTTCGGGATAAAAATGATATGAAAAATTTTTAGAAACATAAGTGACAATGAGCAAAGATTAAGAACTTTAAGTGCAAGTAAAATGTGGTACAAGAAATAAAAATTGTAGTGTGAATATTCTTTTTTTTTTTATTGCAATTTAATGCCCAGATTAAAGATCAATTATATTCTAAAACTTTAAATAAATAAAAAATTCATATAAAAATGGTAAATTAAAAAGACAAAATATGTAAATAATATATTTAAAAAAGTCGTCTTCTTTCCTCACACTCACACTCACCTTCACCCTCACCCACACCCACGCGCACACCTCCACACCCCAAGAACGATGGAAAGAATCGACGAGAAATCTATAATATAAAATCATGAATAAAAAAGTGTGATGAGGATTCTCAACTCGACAATCCAAAGCTCTTCTCGTCTAGCCAAATCAATAATCCCACTAAAAGTCAATGTTTCCTCTTTTTTGTAAATGGTACTTTTTTTATTTTTTTATTTTTTTATTTATTTTTTTTGTCTAGTTTAAAATTCTATGATAACGAATAGTTCGAGTGAACGGCGCAAATATTTATAGGAGTGAAGAGCTTAATTAAAGTTTCTTCCAATATTAGATGTGTATTTTAAAGGGAAGCAACGGGAATAAATCAGAACAATAACCAATAATAGATATTTAGCCCCCTGTTTGGGGCAGGTAATAATTAAATTTTTAATTGATTTTGATAAAATTTAATGAATTTATGACTTAATAAAATTTGAGTGTCCCATAAAATATATATTTAAAATTGATTGTTAATTTTGATTTAGATTTTTTTCCAAATTTTTAAACCCTAACAAACAAGTGCTTAATTTTTGAGTCCCAAAGCTTCTCGAATTAGTTTTGTGCCAACCTTCAAAGTAGTAAAAATATCTCAAAGAGTCTTTCTAAATATAAATTATTATTTATTTTAGAGAGCTAATAGCCTAATACTTAAACATAAATTTCAAAAAAACTCACTATTTTAACTTTTTAAAATAGTGAATGGGAGAGTCAAACTAATTCTCTATTCTTAGCCCTTTTCGACAACCATTATTCAAAAGTTCTTTAATCCGCATAATCATTTTCAACCACGCATTTAAAATATAAAATATTTTTCACGTAAATTCAAAATATTTTCCTACTTTTTAATCACACATTCTCTAACTATTCAAAACATTATTTCTTAAAATAATGGCTATCAAACAGACAATGATTACATTTAATAAGTCACAAATTTCAATATTATAGTTCCTGAACTATTTAAACCAAATTTAAATTGATTGATCATTGACATATAAAATATTAAGTTAAATAAAAGTATGAGGAGAAATTAATAAATATTTCTTAAAAAGTAAAATGAAGAGCCAAAATAAATAGTATTATTGGAGTGCATAAAAATTTTGACTCTCTAAATTTAAATTTAAAGATGTGATGTATAGTACATAAAATGTTTTTTTTTATGAACAAAAAGTCCCTTGGACATGTGTAATATGTCATGAAAAATTGGACAAATGACAAATTTTACAGAGACAAGAAACTAACTCATCGGGAACCCAAAAAAAAAAAAAAAATAAATAAATAAAATCTCTTCAACGGTTGCCCTCGAACTATGAGTTCTAAAATCTTTCGCTCTATATTTCAAGACCATAAAACGAGACTTTCCATATTATCTAATTTCTGGGAGTAAAATAAGTGTCCTAATATAAATTAGATAGAATAGATAAATCATTGTCTTGTCAAGAAAATGTATTCAGTTCTATTTTACCGCTAGTCTACCACCAATTACGAAAGAAAAAATGAAGAATATACAGAGAGGAAATAAACAACACTGTAAGATAAGGCAGTTGATTGTTCGGGAGAATATCCATTACTTTCAATATGGTGGTAATTGAATCTTAATGGATTAAATCATGAATTTTGTTCATATATTCAAGAAATTAGAAGAACATATCTATGAACCAGATTTAGACTAGTTAAGTCAATTCGAATCCAGAAAAGCCATTGTAGTACTAGAGGCGAACGAATGGATGGTCATGGTGACATGAGGGTGGGTGGTACCTTGACTTTTGGGATGTGTGGGTTAGGGTAGGAGGAACGGTAGCGGTATGGGGTAGGAATGTTGATCGAATTGGGTTAAGCTTCTTAAAATTGGTCAAATAAAAGTCCATTGCTGAGTAATGAATTTCGTATGGAAATAAAAGGTTAGGGACTGTGCTGTCAAAAATGAAATGTATGTGATAATTTACACTTTTAAAAATGTTAGGGACCCCAACTAAAATTTTCTTTCTAAACATATTCAGGGAGTGCATTCCTCGCGTAAAATCAATGGCTATTTTGTTGGAATCCATCAAAAAATGACCAATTGTACAAAAAATGAAAAAGTCCAGAGTATGTTTGAACCACATTATTTTAGAAGAATGTATTTTGGAATAGTAGATTGATGGAGAATGTGTGGTTGAAAAGAAGGAAAGATTATTGATGTGATGGAAAATATTATTTTATTGAAAAATGTATGATTGAAAATGAGTAGACGAATGAAAATGAAAATTTTAATGTAGCTCAAACGGGGCCCAGGGTCATTTACACCACTTTCGATAGATTCGGATAAATTATGCCATATGAACAAAAGTATGGAACCATTTGTGCCAATTTTCCTATTTAATATTCATTATTTGATTAGCACTCTCAAGTCTCAACCCCAACACGGGCCACACCACACCACACCACACCATGCAAAATGCAAGTTTCCAGTGCACCTTCGACAATCATTGAGGAAAATATGGTTGTGAATATCAATTTTTAACTTTCAAGAGAATGCGTGATTAAAAAGTATGAAATTTTTTTAAATTTACAAATAAAATATTTTATTATGTCAATATATGGTTGTAAATGAGTATATAGAATTCATTTTTATAAAAAATAATAGTGGTCAAACGTGAGCTTAGTCGTGTGTGAGATGGTGTCATTCAAACTCAGCCTTAATTGGTTTAGTTTAAAAATTAAAGTCGACAAGTAATTTTAAAAATACATTTTATGAGATTCACAATTTTTATAAATTTTTCAATTACATATTTCATTATTCTTTATCAAAATTTATTAAAAATATTATTTTTATTTATAGGGGCTTAGTTGTCGATTTAGTTTTGCAGTTATATAGACTGGTCCCAGGTTTAATTAGCGTGAATTCTAAAATCTTGAAAACCAAAAATATACTTTTAGAAATGAGAATTATTTGTTTAGGAATTTACATTTTATGAGATTCATAATTTTTATAAATTTTTCAATTACAAATTTCATTATTCTTTATCAAAATTTACTAAGAATATAATTTTTATTTATAGGGGCTTAGTCGCCGATTTAGTTTTGCAGTTATGTAGACTGGTCCCAGGTTTACTTAGCGTGAATTCTAAAATCTTGAAAACTAAAAATATAATTTTAGAAATGAGTATTATTTGTTTAGGAAATCATTTTTAGTATTTCACTAGGGGTTGACAAAATATTCAGACCAAACCAAACTAAACCAGAACCAAACCAAATCATACATTTTGATTCGATTCTAACAAAAAAAATTATGGCTTTGGTTCTTTGAATCAAGAACAATTTGGTTATGGTTCTGGTTCGGTTCTTGTTCTAGAACCAAGAACTAGAATTAGAACCAGAATCAGAACCAATACCAAATTTAATGTTTAATTTTAATTTATATATATTAGTAGAAATTCAAATTTTGTATTAATTGGAGACAACCCATTAATCGGTTCGGATCATTAGAGACATCTCATTAATTATGTATACTCTAATTTATATTTATTTGAATAATTTCCCTTTCACTACTTTTCAATTTATACAACGTCGTGGCACTTTGACACTGTATTTTATCACGTCAATGGAGAAAATTCTTTCAAGATCTGAAAATGAAATTGGTCATCCACTTAAAATGCTTTTAAACTATTTTTTTTACCTTAATTGTTTGATGAATTATTTGTAATCTTCACAAATAGAGAAAAATCCAATAAACATTAATGAGGTATTAAATGATCAATGGTTGTTGTAAAAGTGGACTATAAATTTTTTGCATAATTCATCCTTTATTGTGAAGGTGTGCCGTCAAAATTGTTGCAATTAAATTAGTGAACCATTGCTATATTTTGTATGGAAATGAAAATTGATCTATGTATTCAAGTTATGACTATATTTTGTTTGTTAATTTGGACTTTTGTAATTTTGATAATTAATAATTTGAACTTGCTGAATGGTCGATTTTGTTTTTTTTTTTTTTACTTAGGTATATATTACTAATTTATCGATATGGTACTAGTCTGAAAATTTAAGAAATGAAATTAGAATGGTTTGGTTCAGTTCCATATCTTAGAAAAAAATCATTTGGTTCCATTATTTAAAAAAAAAAAAAAATTATTTGTTCAGGATTTAATTCGGTTCTCTTGGAACTAGAACCAAATAAAATCATGTTAACCCCTAGATTTCACATTTTCTAGCTTTTTTGACTTGATACTTTTCAACCACACATTTTATGAGACCCATAACTTTTTAACCACACATGTCATCAACATTTATCAAAATCTATTAAAAATCTGATTTTAATCCCACCAAACAAAAGCAAAATAAATTTACACGTAAATCCAAAATTTTTTCCTATTTTTGACCCCAAATTCTCATAAAACACTCTATTACATGATCTACTCAAACAAACCCAATGTGAAATTGATGTTTTGGGGATGACGCGGAACGTTAATTTTTATTGATGATATTAAGGTCAGTTTGATGTAGATTTTTGGAGAATAGATTTGTTAAAGATTTTTTTTAGAGTGTGTGATTAAAAAGTAGGAAAAAATTATGAGTTCAAATGCATAATTATTTTATAAGAAAATGTTGATAGAAAATGAATTTTGAAAAAGTCGTGTTTTAAAGAATCTATATCAAATAAGGCTAGTAAATAATATTATTTGTTCATTTAATTAAATTAGATATTGGCACGGAAACAGTTTTGATGAATGGAGCTAATTTAGAGGAATTTCTATAAATTTGTTCTCATGACCTCTTATCCAATTGAGAATTTTCTAGAACTCCTGGAACATGAAAACTCAATGTTTCATATTACTATTTAACTGATATGTAGGTTATTCATTCATGTTTGTTCCCAATCAAATAGTAGATTACATATGTCAATAAGTAGAGATACGAATAACTATGTACTTTATACTCTGGACGTAATAGAAATGTTTCCTCTCCCATGATTTCGCGATGGAATATTCAATGAATGACACGTGTATTATATCTTTTGAGCGGAAGGTTATGTTATTCAAGAAAACACACGACAAATCGTGATGCAATTTCATATTTCGTGAAGGTTTATGTCGTAAATTGAAGTGAAAATCTATTTTACTATTTCTTTTGAGTTTCTTTTAGAAAAGATTAATTTCAATCTCCAATTATACACTAATTTAAAGGAAATTTGCATACATAATCATCATTTCTTAACTGCTAGCTAATCTTTATTTCTTAGTATTTAAGTCATTCAATTCTCTTGGCACATGAATCTCTAAAAAACACATTATTATTGAGAAAAACATAATACAGGGATTACATGATCGGACATAATTCCATAGATTGGCTCTACAGTTCATGGACCTTCTTGGTTTTGTAGATGTCACAAAACCTTGCCTCCAGATTCTTTAGCAACAACATCGCCAATCCTGAATATTCATACTCGATTAGCCAAGAACAGTTGATCCTCAATGCTATAATTGGATCACTATCACCATCGATCATTCTCTTCGTTGCTACTGCCAAAACCTCTCGAGAAGCTTGACTCGCTCTTGCTACAACCTATGCAAAATCATCCCGAGGCCGAATTCTACGAGTGAAAGGACAACACTAAAATTGCAGTCAGAGTCTCTCAAACAATTACTGAGTTTATTACCAAGAAGATATTACCAAAAGCAGGTCTTCAAGATAGGAGGGATAAAATCTCCAAAGCTCCAGCCACTCCTAATGCGGCATTCAAACCAAATAACTAACGGACGCATTCATAATAGGAAGATAAAGCCCAGTTTGAGTTCTATTCTTTAAAAATTCAATTTTCTTAAAACTCATTTTCACTCATACATTCTTCTAGTAAAATAATTTTGCACATAAATTTAAAATCTTTTCTCACTTTTTAACCACAAATTTTTAAAATAATTACTATTACAAAATCCATTCTCCTAAAAATATGGCACAAACAGCCAAAGTTATTTCTAGTTTCTTGGATTGATGTGGCTTTGATTTTCAGATTCCTAGTTTTGGAATGCTGTTGGGCCTAGTTAGTCTGTTATTTTTGGTTTTGGATTATGCTAGTGGTATTTATGAGTGTACTTAAGAGGTTATACCTCCTTATATGAGGATGAGACCCACTTAAATAAAAAAATATTTTATGCAAGTGGGTCCCATTCCCATGTGAGGGAGCGCTTTTTTAAAAAAAAATAAAAGTTCAAAGACAAGGATTAAAAGTTTTTTTTTTATTAAAAAAAATCAGGTGATAACTCGATTTTAATAATAATAATAAAAAAATAATAATACTATAAAATCAAATTAATTTATATACCCCCGCCTCCCGACTTTCACTACCAAACCTTAATCACTACCTCTTCTCTTCTGTCCACCTTTCCCTTTCCCTCTACCTCTTCCTTCTCCCTTCTCTCTCTCCCTCTCCCCCCCCTCCTCGCGTCTTTCTATCGACGCTATACCACAATGGAGAGCGCCACAACAGCAACGACTCTGAGCTTAGGGATTGTTTTAGATCTGTTTTTTGGGGGTGGGTTTGAAGGTGGAGAGGAGGTGGAGATCGTGATGGTGCTGACTATTGTGATGGTGGTGGTGATGTGCATACACTGGTGTGTGGTGGTTTGTGATCTACGATGGTGATCTGGTTGTGTTGGTGTTGTGGTGTGTGCGGGAATGTTGCTGGTGCTAGTCCTGGTGTCAAGGACAGCCACTTTGCTTAAGCCCATTGACCCCATCGCAGCCGTAGTTTGTCCAACTTCGACATCACATTGTAAATATTAGACTAGTTTGAGTTGTAATTTTCTTTCCGTTGTAATATTTAATTCCATTGTAAAATAGCTAGAAAATAGATAAATTTTAGTATGATTCTTCGGCAAGAAGACGTCTACTCATGG
>CAIGRB010049212.1:0-18499 GCA_903798255.1 Fraxinus quadrangulata | reverse complement strand
ATATATATTGTTATTTGCACAATAGTATGTGATGCATGTGTTTGTGGTTCATGGTTGGTAGCTGAGGCAAGGAATAATTTTATTGCTTGGGTTTGATTTTTGGTTGGGGGATGGGGGTGGCATTTTTTGGGGATGGCACCGATGTTGGTTTCGATGATAGGAATGATGGTGGTTTGCGATGGTGGAGATGGATGGGTGGAGTAGTGGTGTCGAAGCTTTGCGGTGACGCTGGCAGTTGCAGACGTGAATGGTGGGATGGATTTAGGTAGAAGAAGGTTCAACTTTTCCATTTCCCTTTTTTTTGGTTTTGTTATTAAATTATTTTAATTCATTAATGTGATAATATGGAAGTACCATTTTGCCCTCATTAACATTGATTAAAATGTGATCAAAATTAATTTTTTGGTCAACTGATGGCTGACCGGATAGAAACCGTCCAAAAGGACATGTGATGTAACTGTCGAAAAGGTTTAGGGTGACAACTGTAATTTTGAAAGATTTGAAAAAAGCATGCTAGTATTTCAAAGATTTGGAGCTTTTTGCTCCAATTGTCTCTAGTTGAAATGATAAGTTCAAAAGTAGGTATGAGTATAATTTCCACTTTAAACATAATGATCCATTGTCACGATTACATATAATATTATCAAATAGTTGTATATTAATTTAAATATTGTATAAATTAATAATATCTGAAATCCCAATTTGGCATAGCTTAAATAATTGATTAAAATTTAAGTCAAAGTCAACAATTAATTTTAATTATCCATTTCATGGGATCATAACTTTTCGATTATATATTTCATCAATTTTTATCAAAATTTATTTAAAAAATATTTTTTTATCTATACCAAATAGATGCTGAATATATCACTACTATATTAAAAGAGATGATGACTAAAACACTATTCATTTTTGCACATTCCATTTCACACTTAAATTGGTTCGTCATTGTTCACTAACTTATTGTGCACTATTCATCCATAAATATCTCTCCATTCCGGAGTGTAGAAAAAAATATTCTCATAATTGTCGGAAAAAAAGGGTCAGCGAGCACTGGTGTTCGCACAGGATCAACTTTTCGAAATATTATTTAATCCATAAACAGGGAAAAACTAATGAATTGAAATATCTTAATTGTTATTAAAAAAAAAAAGACAATCGTGTGTCTTCGCGCTATGGGGAGACACGACTCCGTGTCTTCGGAGACGCGTGGTCGTGTCTCCGCACAGTCGGGAGACACAGCGCGTGTCTCCGTACGGTGCGGAGACACAAATACTCTCGCGTCGCAGGTTTTTTTTCCTCCGCACAGCGCAGAGACAACATGTCCGAATTTTTTTTATTTAATTACATTTTACAAAAACTAAATACAATTTCACTTATTAATAATTTAATCCAAAAATATTAGAAAACATTCAATTCCATATATATATGAAAATCAAAATTTCTTTTGGGGGCGTTACCCCGAGCCCCCAAGAGGGGCGCTGCCCCCTCGACCCCCGCCTCTCGCTATCGTCTCGACCTAGATAGGTCGATTCCCATTTCAAAACGACAAATCATTTGCATAACAACAATAAAACAAATAAATAAATTATGAAAGATTTTGATACTTCATATGCACTTGAACTATCTCTCTTTCACACGCATATACAAACATAGTTAGTGTTTTAATTGATTGACATTTCATTTGAGTTTAAATCGGCCGGGGTTTATTTATTTAATTTTCTAAGAGAAAATGAGAAAATAAAATCAAATTCAGGACTCGCTCAAATATAAAACAGTGTCATAGTTTCAATTAATGAATATATACAAGCATTACATATTGCCTTCTATTTTGGAATCAATTTCTAATTTGTCTTCCATTACAGAGAAGATAAAATCAAATTCTACAAAATAGAAATAGAGGTTGCGAACTTCCTTTTACAACTTCTTTGCTATACATTTTCAGTTTTCGATGCATGCTTTATTATTTAATGAATCAAAACGCGGACACGAACGGACACCGTGTCCATGACGGAGGCTTTTTTTCTTTTAAACAGTGCTAACAATTACGATGATATTTTTTTTTTTTGCTATAGGTTTACGCTGACACAAACGGACATTATGTCAGTGGAGCGCGAAATTTTTTTTATACCTTATTGACAAAGATATTGACAGATGAAAAAATATTATTTATAGGTGGGTCTAGAAGTTTAGGAGTGAAGATTGGTTTCCGAAGAGAAGAAAAATGCGGCACAACTTCATTGCATATTTGTATGTGGACAATTAGCTGAGAATTTTATTAGAAACTTGAGCATTCTGGAATTATAAAAACTCAATTGGAAGGGGAAGATCCTAACATTTAGATGAAAGTGTAGCTGATGTTATATTTTATGAATGTACTAAGATAGTGCTGTGGCCTCATTATCAAAACTGAATTTGGTTTGTGAGGATAAAATTACTTGATATGTGTTGTGCTTATGAAATGAAGTCCTAGAAATGGAAAAAAAGTTATACAATTATTTTATTTATTTTTTAGCTCTGAAATATGAAGATTTCTGTTGAACTTATCTTATGTTTTGACTGTTTCAACTTATATAAGGGCAAGTAAACCTTTTAACTTAATACTGAATTGAGTTTGATAGGTGAATGAGGAGCGAGAATGATGCAATATTAGAAGGAATGTTATTATGTTTAGTTTCCAATTTTAATTCATATTATAGAAATGTTATGATTAGGTTTACTTTAGTTGCTTTTATTGCGCTGTAATTAAAGAGGCTTTCAATAAATAAAAAATGATATATTTCTTCTCCAATATCTCTCTTCTTCTCACCCTCTTCTTCTTCTTCTTCTTCTATTTCTCCCTTCTTTCTCCTCTCCCATTTCCCCTTCTCCTATAATTCTCTTCCTAACATTCAGCATTAGAGAATTTTGCAGAAAAATCTAAATATGGATACAAAAGACCATTACAGAAAATATAAATTTGGAAGTATTACTTTCACATAGAAGATTAGTCTTTTCTAATAGAAGGTTTGAGTAATTCAAGAGGACTTATCACACGATAGATCACAACGAAGCAAAACCCTTTTACAACAACCGATATATACAATCTAGAAAAAACAACCTACGATGTCAGGTATTAGGCACTGATACGTATTTAAGTATTGGATGTTTTATTATCTAAAATATAGGACACATGGTGATAACTAAAAAGACTCCAAATTTTACGTCTTTTAAACTTCATTTTTTTTTTAATTTCAAGATATCATTTTAAATATGACAAAATCAATTAATCACAAAGAAGAACATGCGCATTGAATAGATGATTAAGATGAATAAAATAGAGTTTTTAGGTTTAATTTCGATTATAGAATTGCTAATTTTTATATGAAATAAAAAATGAGGGATTAATTGTAATTTGAACTTAGTGGACACCAGGCACGTGGTGTTCGCGGTGTGCGGACATCACACTCCGCACTGTACGAGGATTTATTTATTTATTATTATTATTTTTGTGTAGTGTTAAAATTGAGAGGATAAAATTTCGGAGTATGGAAAAAAAAAATTCCACAATTATTGACTAGAAGCACGCCTAGAAATTAAAATGGTCTTTGAATATATTATGTGGTGCTGAATTAAATCGGACAAATTTAGTTTTTCTGTTTATTAATTAATTTATTTTATACAAATGTTCATATGAAAATTTTGTAATACAATTTCCCATCTAATCTTAGCATTTAAGATATTAATATTATCTTAAAAATAACACAAATCGTACATTGTACGGGACAAAAACTAGTGTTTTATAAATGTTTGTATCAGAATCATATCAAACATAAAACAAGAGATAACCACTTATAAGTTATTTTTAACATAAAACAAGAGATAACCACTTATAAGTTATTTTTAACTTTTACCAATTAAAATTATTTTAATTTCCAGATCCCTCCCTCTTTTACACGTATACCCGATACCCCTGGTAACGAGCCTAAACGTTTCGGGTCAAAACACTGTGAACCCGATTTCTCCCTTCGTCTTTCGCCTCTCCTCTGTAAGACTCCGCAACTTCAAAACTTCATCTGGGAATTCCTCCGACGTGCTGCACGCCGCCAACCTCCACAATAGAGCCACTACTTCTTGTGAGTAGACTTCTCTCTTAATAAAAACTGGAGCATAATTTGTGTATTTTGTTCTCACTTTTTACTTCAATTTAATTGAATTAATGTGAATGAGTTGGAAATGGGCATTGCTTAATTTGTTTACGTTTTTGTTGCCATTTATTGTCGGTTTAATTTTGCCTTAATTTTTCGCCGTCGCCCTCTTTTGGCAATGCGAATCTGATATTTCTATTTTAATTTCAATACTTAATTTAAGTCAATTATTACCCTGTTTTGTTTTATCCTTTAAATTTTAAAATTGGGTTAAATATTACTTGCGCAAGGATGATATTGGTGTCATAGTCATGACAGAGATGATACTATTTATTTCCTGTTGGCCTTAAATATCTAGGGTTAACATATTTTCTTTACTGAGATGTATTTTAAATTGGTTCATTTCAGAATCTGAAAAGATCACTTAGGGTGCAGTTTTTTCCATCCAAATTCCTAATTTGAAGTGTTTGATTGCTATTTTATCCCTTGGAAAATATTTTCCAACTTTTAAAAATATGCCTAATTTTCCTTGTTTTTAAGGAAAACATTTTCTTTGAGGGGAGTAGGTTTTTGTTTTTCTCAAAAGAAGGAAAATATTTTATTTTCTATGGTATATTTTCCATACCAATCAAAAGCACTATTAGAGCTTGACATCAGAAAATAGAGAAAAGGTACAAGATAAAGGTTTTTGTTTTATTTTTCTTCTCTGTAATTGTCGAGGGATTACATTTTTTATTTTATCTTCTAAATTGACTACTTGTGGTTTCTGCTCCATAAAAGACATGGCTTGAATTCAATTTTCGAATTTTAGATGTGTTTATATATTTTTGGTATCTGTTTAAAACTATTGCACTGACTTGCATTATTATAGCCTATAGGTCTCACTTTACTCGGATGTCAAATCCTTTTATAATATATGTGTCATCAGCGTGCAAAGTATATGGATCATCATTTCATATTCTAATTCTTTTTATGCTATTCCTCAGGATGGTTCTTGTCTGCTGATTATCTGTGATTAAATCGAATTTTTTGAGAGATTGATTCTTTGAGGGTCCTTTTTTGCCAATGGGTTCACCTGAACGCACAAGGAGTTCCGCAAAACAGGATGTAGACGAGGATGTAGAGGTGAACATTGATAGTGTCAGGGAGGATGATGAGTGGGATGGTAATGATAAAAGAAAACAACAGTCAAACAAGTCAAGGAAACCTGGAATTTGTGAAGACGCTGATGGTTTGGATGGTAGTGCTAGAAAAAGAAGCGTGACTGACAGACATGAGAGTCGAAAGAGAGTGGCTAGTTCGAGCAGAGCTGACAGCGATCAGGATGACTATGAAGCTAGAAAGGAGCGCTCTAAGCAGATGAAGAAAAAAATAGAAGTAAATTCCTTGGAAAAAATGAGCAGTTGGTATCAAGATGGAGAAGCAGAGAATAAACGTGAGAGTGGGGATAAATCTGGGAGTAGAGGACATAGTAGAGCTGATGAAAGAGACAGAAAGACATCCAGTTCAAAGTACTCAGATCATGATTTTAATGTTGAAAAGGCTCAAGAAAGAGATTCTAAATATTCGGATAGAAGGGATAGTGGCAGAGAAAAGGGACATGGGTCTGCCGACCATGGAAGAAGCTCTCAGAGAAGATGGGATGAGTCCGATGCAGTTTGTAAAGATAATGAATATTTAGAAAAATCTAATGTGAGAAGTGGAAAGTCTTCTGATCCTAAGCTGGAGAGTGCCAGAGAAAGAAGTGACACCCTGAAAGTTGAGCCAGACAATAGCAAATGCAAGGGTTTTGACCCAATTGATGAAAATGGTATTAAGGCTCAGGACAGAGAGGAGAGAAGAGCCGATTCAGAAAGGAGTAAGAGGGGAAAGTTTGAAGCTCTGGAGGACTTTGAGATAAGAGCTTCACATGAAGATAGATCAAGTAAAGAGAGATTTGAGGAGACCAAACAGCCAAAAAATCCAACTTGTCGAGATGTTGACAGCCATGAGAGATCTTTCATTGCAGATGAAGACAGTAGCATGTTGGTGAGAGACAAAAGTAGGAGAGAGGTAGACAGTTCCAATGTGTCCAGGACACCTGAGAGGAGTGGAAGGCGTAATTATGAATCAGACAATTATGACATGGATTATGAAAGAAGTGCTAGTCTCAGGAGGAAAGAACAGGGTAAAGAGAGCTCGTGGGATGATAAATCTAAAGAAAGAGATGACAGTTGGGTTGAAAAAAGTAGGGATAGGGAAAACATTAAAGATAACTGGAAAAGAAGGCAAGACAAGGATGCAAGAGATGGGGAAGTGGCCTACAGCCAGGGAAGAGATTGGGAATTTTCGAGGCGTGGACGTGAGAGGATTGATGGTGAAAGGCCTCATGGTCGCTCTGGCGGTAGAAAAGATGGAAATAGGACTGAAGCTGTGAAAACCTCATCAAAGTATGGGATATCAAATGATAACTATGATGTGATTGAGATCCAGACCAAGTCGTTTGATTATGGAAGGGAGGAGTCTGGATCGATTTTTGCAAGAAGCAGTGAGGTTGTTCTGCAATCTGACACTAAATCGGCCCCACGTGATGAAGAGTTTGGTTATTCAAGATCGGAAAGGTCAAGAAACACACCTGCATCTGGATCCTCTGGTGAAGGCTCAAAAGAAAAATTCATGGATGGTGGCCTTACAATGCCAGATTCATGGAGAGACGACACTGGTTATCAGGCAGAAAATTCTAGAGTCCAGAGAGGTGTTGGGTTGAATCACGGTGCATCGGGCCAAAGTTCTAGCAGTGGCTCACAACTCCCACTTGGAAATCTGGAGCCTGGTTCCTTCAGTAGAGGTGCTTTTCAGGGTGTCAGGGGAAGTAGAGTTGGGAGAGGGGGAAGGGGTAGGCCTCCTGGGAGAGAGAATCAGCAGGCTGGTATTCCAATGCCCTTGATTGGATCACCATTTGGACCACTTGGAATGCCACTTCCCGGACCTATGCAATCTCTAAATCCAAACATGCCCCCTGCTCCAGTTCCTCCAATTTCTCCAGGAGTATTTATTCCACCATTTCAACCTCCTGTTGTTTGGCCTGGTGCTCGAGGTGTTGAGATGAATATGCTTGCAGTTCCACCTGGTCTCCCACATGTGCCTCCTGGGCCATCGGGACCTAGATTTCCCCCTAATATCGGAAATCCACCAAATCCTGCTTTGTTTTTCAATTCATCAGGACCTGGAAGGGGGTCGATTCCTAACATGTCTGGCCCAAATTTTAATGCTAATGCTCCAGTAGTTCGTGGGCAACCTCAAGACAAAGCCCTTGGAGGCTGGGTTCCTTCTAGATCTAATGGACCCCTTGGCAAAGCTCCTTCTAGAGGAGAGCAGAACGATTACTCTCAAAACTTTGTCGACACTGGCATGCGTCCCCAGAATTTTATAAGGGAACTAGAGCTCACTAGTGTTGTGGAGGACTATCCGAAGCTTCGGGAGCTTATACAGAAAAAGGATGAAATTGTTGCCAAATCTTCTTCTCCTCCTATGTACTTTAAGTGTGATCTGCGGGAGCAGGTGCTTTCTCCAGAATTCTTTACGACCAAGTTTGATGTTATTCTCATTGACCCACCTTGGGAGGAATACGTTCATCGAGCTCCTGGTGTGACTGATCATATGGAGTACTGGACATTTGAAGAAATTATGAATCTCAAGATTGAGGTAGGTATTGCATGTGTTTCTGATCATCTGATGTTTCTTTATTTTTTTGTATCTTTTTATCAAAAAATGTAATGGTTGTGATCTATGTTGCTAACTTGTCATCAATTTAAATTTCTCACTTGGAATTCGTATTGTCTATCACTTTTGAGTTAAATTATGCATCCCCAGGACCCCATCCTGGTGTATTAATTGAGTATTGTAATTTTTTTCGTTTCTAACATTTGATACATTTGATTCTTCATTTTTTTTCTATCTGTAGTCAATTGCAGACACCCCATCTTTCATCTTCCTTTGGGTTGGTGATGGTGTTGGGCTAGAGCAAGGCCGACAATGTCTAAAGAAGGTAAGTCATGAGATCTTTAAGAAGATAAACTATTCACTCATAAACTGGTCACATTTATGTTATTTTCTTTTTGTCGATAATTATTGCCCCTCTTTTTTGTCTCTTTACTTCCCTTTGGTTTCTGTGATTTAATTCTCTGTATTAATTCAAATTTTTTATTTTTAACTGTCATTACCTGTTTTATCCAGTGGGGATTTCGCAGATGTGAAGATATATGTTGGGTGAAGACAAATAAAACAAATGCAACCCCAGGATTGCGTCATGATTCTCATACTCTATTTCAGCGCTCAAAGGTTATAAAGTGTTGTCCACACTCACATAATGTTATAAGTATATTTATTGGAGTCTGAAGATACTATTTCTAAAATTCCATATGCTCTTACCAATTATTTTCTTATATGAATAAAAGTATTTATGAATCCAGATAAGAATATATGACTTTTGGATGAAAATAATATTATAATATTATGACCAGAAAATCTAAATTGGACATCAATTAATACACAGGTATCTAGGCCATGATGTCCTTGTTGATAGAAATCATTAAAATTCATTTAGTTCAATATACAGAAACGCTGCTTTTAATTTCTTATAACCTTATTTTAAATGCCTATGTAATGATAAAGAACTTCACATATAATCTGACCTATATTTAAGTCCTTGAGCTAGTAATAACGACTTAACATTTAATTTATCATTCGTTTGTTATCTAATTCGAAGACAAAGTAAATATTATCGTAACCATGTAATTTTATGCCCTTACTTTTGGTGGTGGCAATTGAGCCACGCTGCTCACGAGCCCTGCTACTTGGCTCGCGAGCAGCCCAGCCCGAGCTGAGCTTCCTTGTTAACAAGCCTGTAAATGCAGGTTGCTTTTGCCGTATTTGAATGTGATGGACACATCACATGGTGATTGATATAGCTGTCTCAAGCCCAGAAAAGGGAGGGTTGTAAACTTGTAAAATGTAAATTGTATTATACGTTATTAATTATAGTATTTTTCTAAATGATTGTGTTATTGTATTTTTTCCAAATGGATATTTCGTATTTATAAAGCTTGAAAAACATTTGTTTCTTTAATATCATGATTACTCGTAAGAAGCGATAGGATTCTAAAAGGAGATGTGAATAAGTTAGGAGTGTGTTTCTCGGAATCACCACAGTGCAAGTCTTAGGTTGGCTATAAAATTTATAAATGTTTAAAGAAAAAATAAATACTCATTTTTCACCTTTACCTTATGGGTCACGATCCCACGAGCCAAGCCCATTGGGCTGGCTCGGCTTATTGTCACCCTAACTCCTTAACTTTAGTTTGAATAACATCTTAGTATCTGTCAAACTAAAGAATAATTAACTCTCTCAAAAACCTATCATGTATCATTGCTTTTGCTTTCTGATTGCCATCTTTGACAAATTCCAAATCATTATTTTACTGAATAGTAGTGTAGGTCATGTCTTGAAAAATAGTGGAGTGTTGAAATATTAATTCTGGGATGTTGAACTATGTCATTGTCTAAGGGTTTTATCTGTTAGTAGAGATAAATCAACTTATGATACATAATTAAAAGAGCTTGAAAGACGTTTTTGCTTCTATAGATTCATTCTGACGTCCATGCTGCTGTGTTGCTATTTTATTTATATATTTTGGTGTATGTGGAAAGGTATCTATGTTGGTATATCCAATGTCCTGACAGCTGCCTTGTCATCATTATGAAGGAACACTGCTTGATGGGAATAAAAGGAACGGTCCGTCGCAGTACTGATGGTCACATAATCCATGCCAACATTGATACTGATGTAATAATTGCTGAGGAGCCTCCTTATGGTACGTGTAACCTTGGATTTTACTGGTGTAAGTCAGTAGTCCCTCTCTACTATGAATTCTTATCTTTGAACTTGTTATATTTAAATCCTCTTTATGATTTATTTTCCAATCTTGAAATACTAGATAGAAATTTGAACTTGTCAAGCATTCCGACATTACCTGTTTGTCTATTCTTTGTTTTTCCTTTCCTAGTTCTTTTCTTCATCTGTAAAATTTACCTTCCTCTGGTCAGCTTTCTTATTATTATCCAATTTGTAGCTCGCTCTAAGGTTGTTGCTCGCTCTAAAGTTGTTGCAATTGATTTTGGTGTCATTACTACTCTCTCCAGGAATTGTTTTTGTTTTTATATGAAGGAAATTGATAGAACAACATTTAGCATTTTATTTTTTATCCTATTTGCTTACCATGATAAGACTAGCTGGCAGAGAATTGTAGAACTACAGTGTCACACACTCTGTCTGTTATCTCAACATGCAGGCTCCTTTTTGAAAAGGAAAACGCATTTCTCTCTCTTCCAATCTTATTTCTTTGTTTCTATATACTATTCTATTCTTCCACATGAATTTAAATCAAAATTTCCAACAATGAAGATTCATATGTTTTAAGCATTGAAAATGTTTTATGCCCACCGCCTTCATGTTTAATAGATTCAAGCAATCTTCAAGCTAGCCCTGCAAAAATTTCTAGTTTTATATATTTAATCCAAGTACTTTATTTCTACTGCTATTTTTTGTTTTCTCCTTTTCGCTTATGTTCTTCCACGGGACAATATAGGCCTATTCTTTTTATCATTTTCAAGTCGTTTTCTATTTTCGATTTTCCAAAACAATGAAAATACGTTCTCTTTCCTATTTTCGAAAACGCGTTTTTGGAAACAAGTTAAAAATTTACAAAGAAAACTAAAAACGGCAAATTTGTCGTTTTGGGTGTTTTCAGTTATAATCAATTCAAAATTTTCAAAACTCATTTTGGGTGTTTTCAAAACAATTTTTCAAAATGCTAAAAAGAATATATTTTCAACAATCTCAAAATGGACACTCAAAACACAAAATTCAAAATGAATTCAAAACTCAAAACACAAAATTGAAATATAAAGAGAACAATCCATAAGTGTTCGTCAAGCTCATTTGTAGAGCAAGTACTGTTTAAATGAATTCAAAACACAAAACTGCAATACAAAGAGAACAACTTCTACATCTTTCATTTTAGTCATGTCATCAATTGAGATTAAACAATTCTCAAGTGTTCCACGCCTATCTTTTCTTCTAAGCTAAGATCTAGCAAGCTTCAAACTGTCCCTGTACAATTTTTTTCAGTTTTGCTAATTTGTATCTTAAAAGTGTGATCACAGGTTTTTAATGTAATTACATAAAACTAGGCTTGATATGTGAGAGCGAAGAAGTTGTTCTCTTAGGAAAAGTATAATAGAATACCCTTAGTTAAGTAATTACGAGCAATTCATTAAGCTGGTTGTTAACCATGTAATCCAAACACGTACAGAATTATTCGTACAATCTTGTTGGCTAAACTAGGTTATAATTTCACCACGTTGCAGAGATATATCCTCTCTTGATATACATTTTCGGTTGGTTCTGACTGGTAATAAACTTCACTGCCAATTATATTTCAGGATCAACTGCAAAGCCTGAAGATATGTATAGGATAATTGAACATTTTGCTCTTGGACGGAGAAGGCTTGAACTTTTCGGTGAAGATCATAACATTCGTTCTGGCTGGTTGACAGTTGGTAAAGGATTATCTTCCTCAAATTTTAATTCTGAGGTAAACTTGCCTGTTTGTTCTATATTGGTAAAATTTTTCAGCTTTTGGCTTCTTGAAATGGAACAGTAAGAATAGCACGAGCTATCCAAGTAGGAATGATATGTGCTATCCATTCTGCAGAATCTTTTTGACAAATTGTTGTGAAATGAAATTTTATTAGCATTTAAAAGTGGTTGATCTTCTAGGATATCTGGTGTCATTTGGAGATGTAGTAGAACCTTATACCAGGCTGCGACTGATGGCTTGATATAAAGTAAATGTCTATTGCAAATATATATATATTTGCTAGCTTTCGCTTGAACTTTTTATGGTAAATTGGATAGTGAAATAGGAAAGTAAATAGCCTTTATTATTTATTTTCTGTTGGAAGAGAGTAAATGAGAGTAGTTTGGTATCACTGTTTAAGCCACTTATGTCATGTTTGGTATATGTATGGAGGATTGGATATCATTAGCAGTGTTCTAAAAAGCGTAAGTCCGATGAAGCGTGGAGGTCGAGTTCAGCCTAGGTGAGAGCGTTAAAAAGCTTTTCTTATTTTAATATTATTTTAAATTTTTAAATCAATCTAAAAATTATTTAATAATTTTTAAAAAAGTGTAAAAAAAGTGTTGAAAGTCGTCAAAAAGCGTAAATGCGAAAAAATAGTGCGAGGTAGGCATGCCTAGGCGTGAAAAACAATAAAAAAAGTAAAAAATGAAAAAGCACGAAGCGAGGTGTTTTGCTCTCATTTCGCGCTTAGGTGCCACTTTTTAGAACACTGATCATTAGACATTATTTAAGAAGAAATCTTGTTCATTCTATACTCTAGTAATCTATAGCAAACATGCACTTATTGTTGGAATTGTAAAGAATAATGCTATCTAGCACCAATCTAGATGTCTACATTTTATAGGTTCAATTAAATGAGTCAAGTGATTTTGCATTTGAATAAATCTATCATTTAATATCATGTAATTACAACCCAGACTGGTACTTAAATAGCATTACTCAATTGTAAATAACATGCATGGCCCATTTGATTCTTATATAATTACTGTGCCCATAGGACAAGAGGTTCAATGTTCAAGGGATTAGATTGTTTTGCTGGATTTCTTCATCTTTGACCGATGTTTTTTTTTTTAATTTTATTTTTAAGCTCACTTATTTACTTATAAGAACTTTTTAAGCTTTGCTAAACACACCGACATGTAAACTTGGGGATTTTCAGGCATATATTAGGCGTTTCATGGATAAGGACGGAAAAGTTTGGCAAGGAGGGGGAGGAAGAAATCCACCACCAGAGGCACCACACCTCGTCCTGACTACTCCCGAAATTGAGGCTCTTCGTCCAAAGTCACCCATGAAGAACCAGCAGCAAATGCAACAGCAGCAGTCGGCATTTATAACCCTGACAACAGCAAATTCCAGCAACAAAAGGACTTCTGGAAATTCCCCACAAAATCATAATGCTCCAAATCTAAATCAAGAGGCCTCGAGTTCTAATGTCTCGACTCCAGGTCCCTGGGCTTCACCAATGCAAAGCTTAAAAGGAAGAGAGAGTGGCTATATGGGTTCTGATGATAGGGTTTTCGATGTATACGGTTATAATGCACCATCATTTGGTCCGGCTAATGGAGACTTTTCGGATTATGATACTCAGAGAGGAATGAATATGTTGTAGCAAATTAATCAACATTTGTTGTTCTGTTAACATTTCTTGAAATTTTGTTATTTTTGATAAAAATATTAATCTTTTATATGAAAATGCCTTCCATTCCATATTTTCTACTCCTTGGTTTCGGATGTAGCACATGAAAATGGAACGGATGCAGCAAAACCAGCTCGAATTCGGCAAATTCATTCAATAAATGCAGGTTGGTACATAGTATTATATAATTTCAGGCCTGATAGCAATTATTCTCACTGTATAGTCAAAAGTAGATATATTCTAATCACGGATTGAAATGCTAATGCACATGGATTGAGTTAATAATTTTCCTGCTCTTAAAAAGTAATTTTATTTGTACATGTGATGGGTATCCATGTTTCCTCAGCTTATGATTCCAATTCATCACGGGCCTTTGGCCAAGGAGGACTTGTAATGATTGGTATTGTCACATGAATACAGTAATCATACTCATTTTGCCCTTGTATTATTCTCTTTTCTTTTCCAAACTAATGTAGACACGTATATTTACGACATAAACATGTTTGTATCGAAATTTGTTCTAAAAGACCTTCATCATTGGCGAGAGCCGATCCAATTAAGATTCCTTTAGTTCAGTGTAAATCGAATCTATCTATAATTTTTGCATATAATCATTCTTGAATAAAACATCGAGATGTTTTCAAAAGCAAGTACCTCTCGCTGTTTACAGAGTATGATTTTAACAAATAACAGTAAATGAATTTTCACGTTCGATATTGACATCAACAAACCACATCACCTAAAACTGGTCAAATCAAACCACATTTTTTCAAAAGGAGGGAGTAAGGAATGATTATCCATTTCTTACTTTGTTCTTAAGCTACTTATTACTATTTGATAAAATTGACATGCCATTAACCCCTGATAGTCTCACCCTTTGGTGACAAGAAGTTAATGAATCCCCAATCAGACAATAAGAACATTACCAAGTGGAACAATTTCATTGGACCTTCATGATAGATAGATATGCAGGTTACTAAGAATGTAATTAACAAAATATATGTCTAGTGGGCTTTCTTCCTTTGTTTATAATATAAGACCAACAACAATTAGGACCAACCATAATGTCATTATCAATGTTGTCACATGGCACTAATCAATATCTCCATGTCCAAATCCGCAAATACTATAATTATCAGACTCTGCCTAGATTATGAACTGAATAAAATCATCAAATTTGGTATTCGATCTTCCACGTTATTGATTATATCATGGGTTCCCATTTTGAGTTTTGACAATATTATCGTTAATTATGTACTAATTCAAACTCTTATGTGAGTTTCGACTCGTGAAAATTCTGACATTACTCGTACGCAAGTGAATGTTGAATCTAATTGCTATCAAAGATAAAGAAGATAGATAAATAAGAAAATTTATCAATTCATTATACAATCGTATGTGCCAAAATATACAGAACATATCATAAATATTGGATACCTCGAAGCCTTGAATATGTAAATTCCAAAATTGTCCTCGTGAACTTGCTTTATCTTTATATAGATGATTAAGACGTGAAAATATGATATTTTCGTTCCTTGTGTCTTCCAACCTGTAAAAATTTCTGTAGTTCGCTTCCTCTTTCTTGTGGGTTGATCATGGCCGTTAATTCATTTGATGAAGAGTGTGATTATCTGTTCAAGGCTGTTCTGATAGGGGATTCAGCAGTTGGGAAATCAAATATTCTTTCAAGATTAGCCAAAAATGAATTTCATTTAGACTCTAAACCAACCATAGGTGTTGAATTTGCTTACAAGAATATTAGGGTAGGTGATAAGCTCATCAAGGCTCAGATATGGGACACTGCTGGACAGGAAAGGTAATCCCTTCTTTTATAACGCGAAAACTTACAAATTTTTACAGTTTTTGGTGCGCGGAATTGGCCAGGATTAGATGGATAGTCTATCTTCTTTAATTTTGTCTGTTTATGATGAGTTAGGGGCGAAAAAAAAGTTGAAATCTTTGTATCTATAGTGTTTTTTGCCCGATGGGTTTCTCTCGGTTTAGTGGAAGTTTAGAATCTTGGATTACTAAAGCGGAAAAGAGGAAAATCTGAATTTTCTTTGCACTTATTCAAGGTAAAGAATAAGAGAAAATCTTATTCAAGGTAAAGAATGAGGATCATGTTCATACAATTTTACACTTCTCTATAAATATAATCTGTGTTTTGGGTAATGAATATGAAGAATTATCCAGTATTGTGTAACAAACGTGTATTAAAAAGTTTCACTCAATTCAATATGCAGATAGTACTAAGTTATGTCATTTGATTATGGCCCAAGGAATAGTTCTTTAGTTGCTCTGCTTCTGCAATCTTGTTGACATGAGAAACAATATTTTGTGCAGATTTAGGGCCATCACAAGTTCGTACTACCGTGGAGCGCTAGGTGCCTTGCTCGTCTACGACATAACAAGGCGGGCGACGTTTGAGAATCTGAAAAAATGGCTATATGAAGTAAGGGAATTTGGAAGTTCAGACATGGTGATTATTCTTGTTGGCAACAAATCTGATTTGAGTAATTCAAGAGAAGTCAATGTAGAAGATGGGCAAAGTTTGGCACAATTAGAAGAAATAGCTTTTATGGAAACATCTGCTAAAGAGAATTTGAATGTGGAAGAGGCATTTCATCAGATGGTTAGAAGAATCCATGAAATAAACAGTAAAAAAGACATGGAAATGAAGAAAATAAATGATGAAAGAGCTGGTTCAATCCTGCAGGGGACAAAAGAAATTATATGCATTGATGAAGTATCTGCCTCTACAAAGACTAGTCATTGTTGTTCATATTGAACACCACTTTCTATTTATTTTTTCTTTTTTAAAGGGCGGATGAAGCATATAACTGCTACTAAACAAAGTATTACAGTATTTTTTTTCGTAATCTTTATTGTATAACATATATGACGACTTCATTTGGCTTTTCGGCCGATTGAAAACTGAGCAATACTAAGTAAAAGTTCGGGACTAGGATAGGACATGAAAAGTTGAGCATCTACTTGCCATATTTTGTATGAGGCTTTCTAAATATTGAAGTACTATTTGCAATATTAACCCCTTTCTTTTGTTTATTGTTATTATTTTGAAGGTCTTTGGTTGTTCATTTTCTTCCATGGTTAACGAAAAATTCTTATTATTTTGTGGCTCAATTCATTAGATCTTTAATGCATCTATTCCTATGTGGCTTTTAACATGACATTGGGATTTTATCGATCGTATGTGGAGTGAAGAAGCTCACAAATTGAAGAGACGAGAGATAGTCTAGAAGGATAGTATAAAATGTTGGAAACAAAAATATTGTAAGTTTGGATGAAACTGAAGAGGTTTAAGCTCGTGCAATGTAACGTGAGGCATTCTTGAAGTTGCACAACGATGCTCAAGTTAGAATTTCGAGTTATCAATTATGTGTTCATCTCGCATCAAAATCATTAATACTAACTTAGCGCATGAATATACTGTCTTGTGAAGGAATATGTTGCAATTTCATGCAAAAAAGATCGAATAGGTTCGTAAATGTTTTGTTTTATAAAATTTTGCATTTATGATATTTGATATGGCAAAGTAATATAAAATATTTATAATTAAGTAAGGCTTATTAGTACAATACCCCCAACATATGAGCTTATTTCCAAATACCTTTTTAAGTTGGGTTAAAACCCTCCTATATGACATTTGAGGTGCAGAAGACCATTTTCTTATATTTTCTTAATAAATCTTCGTGCAATGATGAATACATCCCCTATTTAATTAAAACAAAAAGGAAAAAAGAAAAAAAAAAAAAAACTAACCCCCAAAAAAAAAATAATTTATATATGTTTAGTTTTATTGCCAAGAATTCGAATCTACGCTCTTCCTTTGATTTATAAAAAACCTAACCATTACGTCATTTGGTGAACATTGTCCATATATATAATAAAATTATATATGTTTAGTTTTAGCAAAATAATTATTATATTTAATTTTAAAATTTTATTACGATTTACAATCAATGGTCAACGATCTCCCGTGCTCACTCAAATTCTGGACCTTCCACTGCCTTCACTAGCCTCCCTATTCTGAACAAAAATAGATATTATAGAACTCCAAGAAACCATATTTCATCAAAAAAATTTCCTAGCATTAAATACACTTCACCATACATACTCGGCAATGATGTCTCAACAAAGGGATCAGGCTCAATCCCAGATTTTATAATCCTACAACGAAACTTTTTCCCCATGCCCAGATCAATAATTGCAGAGCATGCCCACAAAATCGATGGCAAAGTGAAGCTATTAAACTGGAGTGAGAATTTTTTTTTTTTTTTTTTTAAATAAAGTCATGTTTAGTATCGATTGAAATCTAAATCAAAGTTAACAATTAACTTTAATAACATATTTCATAAAATCCATAACTATTTTAACTTTTATCAAAATTTATTAAAAAATTAATTTTAATCTCTACTAAACATGAGTAAAATCACAGTGAATTTGAATTTCGATAACATGCTAATTTTCAAAATTCTCCGACGATCATACGCTAATCGAATCTACAAATTTAAATCCACTCAATTTCTATCTTCTGGTTCTTCTTTTTCAAATACTGCAAACGGTCAAATGAATTAATACGATAAATCTAAGTGATCGACAATATCCCATTACGGAAGTCAATCAGACAAATAAAAATTATCGAAAGAGGAGATGCGAAGCTGACCAGAGGCAGAAGTAATTGACGAATGGAGGAGAGACACGTGTTAACAAAGAGGATCACGCGAGACAAAATTGCGGACGACCCAGTTGGCCAATTGGAAGAAAACGAGCCCAGCAGAATTGGACAAAACAGTGAATGGCATTGTTTCAAGAAGCCATTTTTATGTACCAAAAGAAGGATATTTATTTTCTTTAATTTTAATTATTTATGTGGAACTCATTTTTACTTTTTTTTTTTGAAAAATTTAGGGTTACAGTTAAAATTAATTCTTTATTTTTCTCTTCTTTATTTTTTGATTTATTTAAAAAGAAAAGAATATTCATCATTTTACAAAATTTATTGAGAAAATAGAAGAAAATAGGGTCTT
>CAIGRB010049205.1:34713-46479 GCA_903798255.1 Fraxinus quadrangulata | reverse complement strand
TTTAATCACCAATTTCTTTATCCTTAAGTGTCAAGCACGACCCCAACCCTTAAGACTCTTTATATAGCCCCTAAATAGGACACATAACCCCAAAGTTGTCCTCAAGTTACCCCCAAGTGAAAGAGAAAGCAAAAGAGCTAAAGCAAAATAAAAAAACAGAAAGCTGAGAATTGGGAATTCTGGGCAGCTGAATTAGTACACTATTTTGAGGTATGTCTTTATTGTTTTTGAGAGTTTTATAGCCTCTTGAACCTCTGAACTTAATTAAGATCGTGTTGGGGGTATTTTGATGATTTATGATGGTAAAAATAGGGACAATTAATTACAAGAACTTGAAAGAAAACAACCTGGACAGAGATACGGATTGATATACTTAAATGGGTTAACCTTTGATTTTAAGTAATTCATTGGGTATAACTTATATTTATCAATATGAATGTTTTTATACAAGAGTTAAAAATATAGAAATGATCTTTAATAGGTTATAATCCAATCTTTGAAAGTCTAGTTCATGTAAAACTCAAAACATTAATGAGGAAAATTGTTTGATTTGGTGTCTGTAAGAAGGAATGCCTTCGAAACTGTAAACCCTTCAGTTGTGACAAATTTATGGCATGATTACCTTTACATACATGTTATAGAAGTGTGCTAAAAATTTGGGAATTATTGGATATAGTTAAGGGTGTAAAAAAGGATTGGCAAAAAAATACTTAGACGGCGACGGAAACCTAAAAAGAGATTCGTCCATTTGTGTATTTAACTTAGATTCGACATTTACCTATCCATTAATTATCTCTTAGGCATGGAAAATACATTTTAAGGAGTGATAAGTTATTAACAACAATTGGATAACGTTGACATTTATAATTAGACTCGAGAAATAGTGTGATTTATGGGACTAGTTTGCAATGCAATCGGTAACTTAAATTGCTAATGTCATCTAAATTATTTTGGTATGAATGGATGTAACACGGGATTGTGTGTGTGTGTTAAGATTATCAAACTGAGGATTGTGTTTAATGTTGGATGGTAATACAGGTGATTCTCCGACTTTAAGTGAAAAAGAGAATTGATTTACACTACGTAGATGCGCACACACACAAGGGCAAAACGATAAGTAAAAATCCATCTACAACTACACTGCAAGAACATGGTATTTGCGTCATAGTAATGTTGGAATCTTTACATAACTTTGATAAGGAGCTCATTGTATATCATATGAAGGTTGTGATAATTGAATATGTGGTTTTAGAATATATTGATATCGATTTTGATTAAATATGTCATTCACGAGCATTTTTATCTTCATGCACAACATATGTCCATAGTTGAAAATCTAGTATGCACAATATGATTATAAAATTACGTTTTCCTCATAAAATATTTTATTGACCACTACTAGGGTATCGAGACGTGTAAGGTATGCTTATGTGATATGTTTTGGCACCGCGTGTGATATTTCCTAGTTGGTTGCAAAGGTAGATTGGGGATGGGCTTTTTGTGATCATAGGAGGATGAACTACTCGACTATGCCTTTGTGATATTATGATTATTGGCACTGTATACTTCTGGGATGATCATAGAGGCAGTTAGGAGATGAACTTCTAGTGGTCACAAGAGGATGGTCCACTCTCGATGTTGATGTCATATTGGCTATTTGATTATTGATATTAATATTGTGTAGAGTTCTATCCTGTGCATAGTAGGTGGGTCTAGGCCCAATGAATGATTTCAATGAAATTATTTCGAGTTGATTTTGGCAAATATTTGAGCATGATACATTTTTAGCATAAGGTTTAAAGTAAATAGTATGGGGTCAGATACCATTATGACACATACCCATGTCATGCATGATTTTTTGCTTACTAAGTATTAGCTTATGTAGTTATTGTATTATAGGTGAGCATGGAACCTCATAGAAGGCATTGTTGGCTGTGGAGCTCTTACGGGATTCTAGATTTCGATGTACATGGATGGCAACCTATAGGGTTATTTTGTGAACTTCGGTTGTATTATATTTTGGGGATCCTGTATGACTTTTAAAATGGCATGTAGACACTTTTACAATCTCAGGATAAATATGTTGGACTATGGATTTTTTTATCTTTGATTTCCGTATACTATATACAATGATATACTGGTGGAGATGCTTTCATTTTATAAAAAAAAATGTGTATGTGAATTTGGATATCTAGTTCAAGTCTTCAATTGTATTCCTACACTGGTTAGTATATTATTATCTATGTAAATGGGGTGTTATAGAAACCAAATGGATCAACTTGGTTCAAGCAGTAGACGAATAAGCTATTCTGGAAAGCTATGCGACCACATAGCATAAACTGGCATGCGACCACATGCCTCTATACCAAAACCAAAGCGGGGCTTTTCAGTTGTTCTATGCAGTCGCATAGAGTTACACTATGTGGCCGCATAGTTCAGTTCGAGTGCAGATTTTTCCAATTTTCACGTAATCTTTATTTAAGTTAAAACTCTTGTATGGTATGTTTTTAATATATTTAGGATTTAAATTCCGTTTCTAGCTAGGTTTTAGGGATTCCTTGTAAATATGAACATTATTTTCATTGTGAAAAGACACAATTATTGAGATATTACTACAAGACTAATTTGCTTTCTTCTCGTTCTTTATCGAATTAATTTTGAACTTATCAAGAATTAATTTCCTGTGTCGTTCTACAAATTCAAGTAAGGTCCATAAGTTTTGTGATCACGGGGTCAATATATCGTTATCAATTATCTTGATTCTTTGATTCAATAATTTATTGGGTTGGATTTTCAAACGTTGATTCTTGACTTTCTTCGGATTGTTCTAATTTGTTGTGGGTTTCATAACTACAATTGCTACGTGGGATCGCATCAGTTGGTATTAGAGCAAAGCTCCAAAAATCAATGTTATATCTTAGTTAATTTCTTTTTGTTTGAGTCTTTTTTTTTTCATTCTTCGTGTTCTTCGCGTTCTTCATTTTTTTTAGTCTCAAATCCATAAAATACCAAAAAAAATTCAAAACTTGTTTGTGTGCTAATCTAGTATCCAAATTAGTTTCTATTTCTTTTGCTGGTATCTAGTTTAATTTTCGAGTAAAAAAAAGGAAAAATTGGAAAAATTTTGTGAGTAGCATACAAGTTCTTTTTTAGTCAAAAAAAATCCCAAATTTAAAAGTGTTTAGTCCGAATTCAAGAAATACCTCTTTTTTTGAATTCATCTACAACGTTTCATTCAAATTCAAATTCCTACTTCTTGAATCATTCTAGATCACTTTCCTTACTCAATTCTTTGTTTGGACTCCACAAGGGTTAAAATCTTGATTGAGATCGAATTAATTCTTTGAAACAATTGCAAGAAAGCATTGAGTGGAAAATGACAGAGTGGTGAGACTAATAAATGGAAAAAGCCAATTTGATTGATACACGAGCATATACATGTGATGCAAATATCAAAATAGATTTAGGATGTCTGATAGGGACGGTTCTACTTCAAACGGGAAGGATAATCAAGTCAACATGTCGGATGAGGTGATACGAAGGTTCGAAAGGTTATTTGAGGATGCGAGAGACTGATTGAATAGGCAAGATACATTGCTTGCTAATTTACATTGGGAACAATCTAGAGAAACTTCTAACGCAGGGAGGCAATGAAGGCGGGACCATAGAGCAGAAAATGCTGGTGATTGGGAGGTGGATAGTGATATTAATGAAGATGCATTGATGGATGTCGAGTTAGGAAGAATGGGGTATAAATAAGTTACGTATGAAATGAGGGGTAGAGACCTTGTTGGAGATGGTATTGATAGAAGTATGGGCAATATCAAGATGACAATTCCTTCATTCAAAGGAATGAATGATCCGGATGCATACTTGGAGTGGGAAAAGAAAGTAGAGTTAATATTTGATTGCCACAACTACTCGGAGCAAAAGAAGGTAAAAATTATGGTGCTTGAATTTACTGATTATGCTATTATTTGGTGGGATCAAGTAGTAACATCTAGGAAGAGGAACCATGAGAGCCATATTAATACTTGAGAAAAATTGAAAGCTATCATGAGGAAGAGGTTTGTGCCTAATCATTATTATCGGGAGTTTCATCAAAAATTGTAAAGCCTCTACCAAGGTTTTAGGAGTGTTGAGGATTATCACAATGAGATGGAGATTGTGATGATTAAAGCAAATGTTGAGGAGGATAGGGAGGCCACCATGGCCAGATTTTAAATTGTTTGAATATGGATATAGCTAATGTGGTAGAGTTGCAGCATTATGTAGAGTTGGAAGACATGCTACATGTAGCTATGAAGGTGGAAAGGCAATTAAAGAGGAAATGAACATCTAAGTATTCTGAGGGTTCTTCTGGTTCGAACTCTTTTTGAAAACCAAAGTGGGATAATAATAAAGGTGATGGGCTTGCTTCAAAGGGTAGGACTGATCTACCGAAGGGAAAGGAGGAAGTTGCTAGCAAGGCTACATTCAAGGTGGATTCCCAACCACCTAGGAATCAGATATCAAGTGCTTTAGATGTTTAGGATCGGGACACATTGCTTCTCAATGTCCAAACAAAAGGACGATGATCTTGCGAGACAATGGAGAAGTGGTTAGTGATGGTGAGGGTGAGGGTGAATATGATGACATGCTGAAATTAGAAGAAGCTAGTAATAGTGAGGAAGTAGAGTATGCAATGGGAGAGCCATTGGTTACCCGACGAGCTCTTAGTACTCAAATCAAAGTGGATGACTTAAAGCAACAACGAGAGAGCATATTTCATACGAGGTGCCACGACAACAACAAAGTATGTAGTATGATTATTAATGGGGATAGTTATACCAATGTGGCCAGGACAATACTTGTTGAAAAATTGGGATTAACTTAGCTAAAACATTGGAGAGGTTAAGGTGAATATGAGAGTATTGTCGAGTTTCTCAATTGGGCGAGATCATGATGAAGTGATGTATGATGTAGTTCCTATGCATGTCGGGCATATTTTCTTGGGGAGGCCATGATAATATGATAGAAATGTGACTCATGACGGGTACAAAAATAGGTATAACTTTACTAAGGACGGGAAATCTATTACTCTTGCACCGTTACACCACAAGTGTACAAAGATCAAATCAAGTTGAAAAGTGAGGAGGAAAAAAGATTGAAAGAAAAAGGATGTGAGATTGACATTTCACAACACGAGAGCAAGAGAAAAGTAGTGACGTAGATAAAAGTGAGAAAAAAGAGTAGAGCCACAAGAGAGAAAAGTAAAAGAGTATTGTGGGAGGAGGAAAAAGTCAAAAGTAAATTTCTTTGTAAAATGGAGTGAGTTGAAGAGGGCAGTAGTTAAGAACCGACTTATGGTCTTTTTGGTTTATACGGAGTCATCCCTCAATTTTGAGGAATCTAACACACCCCTCCCTAGTTTGGCTACTTTTTTGTTGCAAGAATTCGAAGACATATTCCTGGAGGACTACCACCCAGTCGAGGTATTGAACATTAAATTGATTTCGTATCTGGAGCTGTCATTCCAAACAGGTCGGCTTATCTGAGTAATCCCGAGGAGACTAAGGAACTTTAAAGGCAAGTGGAAGATTTGATGAGTAAAGGGTATGTGAGGGAGTGTATGAGTCCATGTACCATGTTAGTACTACTTGTACCAAAGAAAGATGAAACTTTGAGGATGTGTGTCGACTGCAGGGCCATCAACAATATAGCGGTAAAGTATCGTCATCCTATTCCTAGGTTAGATGATATACTAGATGAATTACATGGATCATGCATATTTAGTAAAATTAATCTTAAAAGTGGTTATCATCAAATTATGATGAGGGAAGGAGTTGAATGGAAAACCGCTTTTAAAATTAAGTATGGGTTGTATGAGTAGTTAATTATGTCATTTGCACTTACTAATGTACCTAGCACATTTATGAGATTAATGAATCATGTTTTATGTGCTTTCATAAGTAAATTTGTAGTAGTTTACTTTGATGACATATTGGTATATAGTAAGAATTTAAATGAACATATAGGACATTTGAGATGTGTTCTTGTAGTCTTAAGGCAAAAATAACTTTATGCTAATTTTAAAAAGTACACATTTTGCATGGAAATGTTGTTTTTCTTAGTTATGTCGTTAGTGCTAAGGGTATTGAAATGGATGAGGAGAAAATCAAAGACATCAAGTAGTGGCAAACACCTAAAAGTATAACTGAAGTAAGAAGCTTCCATGAGTTAGCTAGTTTCTATAGGCGTTTCGTAAAAAAAAATAGCACACTTGCCACACCACTCACTGAAATTATAAAGAAAAGTGTAGGATTTAATTGGAGGCATTGAACAAGAACATGCTTTTAATACTATTAAAGATAGGTTGTGTACCGAATTCCTAATTTCAATAATACTTTTGAAATTGAGTGTGATGCCTCAGGAATAGGTATTGAAGTTGTCTTAATACAAGAACGAAGACCAATAGCTTACTTTAGACAAGGAGTTGTATGCACTTGTTCAAGCTTTGGAGACAGGCAGCACTACCTGTAGCCAAAGGAGTTCGTGATTCACACCGACCATGAGTCCTTGAAGCACTTAAGGGGTCAAGGCAAGCTAAACAAGAGACATACAACGTGGATGGAGTTCATCGAGACATTTTTATATGATATCTGGGATAAACAAGGTAAAGAAAATGTGGTAGCGGATTCGTTGTCAATTAGGTACGTGCTTCTAATGTCTTTAGGTTCTAAATTGCTAGGATTTGAATATGTTAATGACATGTACACTAATGATCTAGATTTTTCTAATATATATGAATCATGTGATAAGGGTGCTATGGATAGATTCTTTAGACATGATATTTATTTATTTCGGAAAAATAAGTTATGTGTTCCTAAATGTTCAATGACAGAATTATTAGTACGTGAGGCACATAGTAGAGGACTAATGGGTCATTATGGGGTTAAAAAGACCTTAGAGATGCTAAGTGAACATTTTTATTGGTCTAAGATGAAAGTAGATGTTGATTGGGTTTGTAGTAGATGCACTACTTGTAAAAAGGCGAAATTTAAGATTTTACCTCAGAGTTTATATACGCCATTACATGTTCCTAGTGAACTTTGGGTTGATGTGTCTATGAATTTTGTGTTGGGTTTACCTAGGACTAAGAAAGAAAGGGATTCTATATTTGTGGTGGTAGATAGATTTAGGAAGATGACACATTTCATTCCATATCATAAAATCGATGATGCCACCAATATATCGGATTTATTCTTTAAAGAAGTAGTGCGCTTACACGGGATTCCTAAAAGTATTGTATTGGATAGAGATGTTAAATTCCTTAGTTATTTTGAATTTTATGGAATAAGTTAAGAACCAAACTATTGTTTTCTACTATTTGTCACCCGCAAACTGATGGACAAACTGAGGTAGTTAATAGGTAGTTAATAGGACTATGATACAACTGTTATGCACATTGTTTCATAAGAATTTGAAGAGTTGTGAGGAGTGTTTACCATTTATAGAATTTGCATATAATAGGGTTATGCATTCTACTACTTTTTACTCGTCTTTTGAAATTGTATATGATTTTAATCCACAAACACTTTTGGATTTAATTCCTTTACCTGTGAATGAAGGAGTGGTTTAGATGGAAATAAGAAGGCCAACTTGGTGAAATCACTCCATGAAAATGTAAGGTTACAAATTGAAAAGAAAAATGAGCACTATGTCTCTCAAGCAAACAAGGAACGAAAGCGCGTTACATTTGAACAGGGAGATTGTGTATGGGTGCACTTGAGGAAAGAGTGTTTTCCAGAACAAAGAAAGTCAAATTTGCAGCCATGGGGAGATGGTCCATTACAAGTCCTTGAAAAGATCAATGACAATGTCTACAAATTAGATCTTTCAGATGAGTATAATATTTCGGCTACCTTTAATGTTTCTGATCTTTCTCTCTTTGATGCAAATACAGATTCGAGGATGAATCCTTTCGAAGATGGGGAGATAATGTGATCCATGATACGATAGCAAGTTCGGACAATGATCAATTGATCGTTGAGGGAGGACCGATGACTAGGTCGTGAGCGAAGCGAGTCAAGGAAACTATGGAATTACTTGCTCAAGCTACGGTAGACGAAACGTCAATCACAACAAGCAAGAGTACAAGTTTCACGTTGGGACCGGAAGAAGAAACCAAATGGTTCAACTTGGTTCAAGTAGCGGACGATGAAACTATTTCGGAAAGCTATGCGACCGCATAACATAAACAGGCATGCGGTCACATGCCTCTATACCGAAACTAAATGGGGGCTTTTCACTTGTTCTATACGATTGCATAGAGTTACACTATGCGACCACATAGTTCATTTCAAGCGCAGATTTTTCTAATTTTCCCATAATCTTCTATTTAAATTAAATCTCTTGTATGGTATATATATTTTTAATATCTTTGGGATTTAAATTTTGTTTCTAGCTAGGTTTTAGGGATTCCTTATAAATAGGAACATTATTTTTATTGTAAAGAGACACAATTATTGAGATATTACCGCGATGCTAATTTGCTTTCTTTTTGTTCTTCATCAAATTAATTTTGAACATATCAAGAATTATTTTTTTGTGGCGTTCTACAAATTTAAGTAAGGTTCATAAGTTTTGTGATCATTGGGTCAAGATATCGTTAGCAATTATCTTGGTTCTTTGATTCAATAATTCATTGGGTCGAGCTTTCAAACGTTGATTTTTGACTTTCTTGGAATTCTTTTAATTTGTCGTGGATTTCGTAGCTACAATTGCTACATGGATTCGCATCGTACCATCTGTTTCAGCAATTCATGCACAAACATTGTAGCGTAAGATGTATAAAATAACCATTTGTCTAAACAAATTAACTTCAAAACGCAGTGGAAATTTACATCATTTATAAACCAATTACAGATTTTAGATGTTTCAAAAGTAAAACTACTACTGATGTTTATTGCAATCAGTATGTACACAAAAATGATGTCTAATATGTTGGAACGCGTGAGAGCTGGAGAAAAATTAAGTAAAATGTTATAAATTCATAAGTTGTTTCAAGTACCTATTTTCTACTATTTGCTGCATGTCTTCTTTTTCATGCACTACATTTATCTCTTTTGAGTTTCTTTTTGGGATATTCAATAAGTTCATTGGTAGGATAGTTTTATAACATGACAGTTTTTTCCTCTTTTTATGCAATAATTAGTGCAATGTCCTTTATTAAATACTCATTTTCAAAATTCAACCTCTAAATTAAGATTTTCAACTAATTTTCATCTTATTGACCTTCGACAATCCACACAAAAATTTGCATACATGAAATCCTCATCCATATCAATATCTTCCCACAATAATTCAATCACCTTCAAACTATTCTTAATACGATAGTTTTCAGATTTAGCATCTAAGTTTGCTATTTCAACATATCAAGTATATGAATCAATTAATCTAAGCATATAACTTATTCATAATTTATAAACTAACACATAATTTCAAATATATGCATAAACTAACACATAATTTCAAGACTACTTAACCCACACAAACAAGCAAACTATAAAGAATTTATTTATTTAGAAATTTTTAAAAATTTTCAATTTTATTTTTTTAATAAAGCCAAAATTCCTAATAACAATAATAACAACAACAACAACAACAACAATAATAATAATATGCGGAAATGACATTAACGATCATAACTGTTAAACGTAAAATTTTCATAATTTTGCATGCCTGATCAAGGATGTAGTTGATTGATGATCGTGGACAACGAGAAGTAATCAAATAATTTACTATACTTTAAGATTTTCGTGAACATATTTCATAAAGCCCTGTGAACATGCTACTATATGTAATCATTCAAGCAAGCACGAAAGTGAGAAAAGAAAGAATTTTTTTTATTTTTGCACTTGACGTTTATGTCTACTGAAAAGTTTAAATCTTACTCAAAACCAAGCTATAACACCCCCAAAATCTTAGGGTTTGGATTTTGTTTAAAAACATGCTTCTTAGATCTTCGAAATTCGGGTTAAAATAAAATAAAAATTCTTATTTCCTTTTTGTTTCGTAGATTACCCTCATATTCAATTACAAGTTCCAAAAACTATTAGAAATAAATGATTTAAGTTAGTAGCTTTGATTTGTTGAATAAACGAAACTAAAATAGATGCTAGAAATGAAGGTTAGTGTACGTTAATGGAGTTCAAACTTGTAACGCACTACCCAACGATCAAGCTTAGTTGGACCATTTTCTGGATTCAAAATTGTATGAAATTTTTAGAGAAATTTCTAAACTCATTCAAGTACAATATAGTAAAATTTCAGAATTTTATAACACCATTTATGCAATCAAGTGGACACTCAAATACGTCAAAATCTGTTTCCAGGTACACTTGACACATCACACAAAAAAGGGCATAACTTATCGCGTCGTATTTCAAATGACTTGATTCCAAAGACAATAGACATATGACTCATAGGGTCTCAAAAATATGCAAAATTCGTTCGAGATGGCATTTGGAAAATCAAACAAAAAGCTGAAATTTTTATTTTACATTTTTAGATGTCTAAATCAGATACCTAATCAGATTTTCATGTTAAAACTTATGCTAATATATCACGCTACAAAATATAATAAACATCAGTTCATAAAATTATATAAAAATTTAATTGCATGCCCAGATGAAATAGGAGTTCAACACAAATAATCTTTTAGATGAAAATAAATTCTGCACATGAGAACATTGGTCTTTGATTTGATTTCTCTCCCCTTGGCTTATCCCAATCCATGAAATCTCCGTCCATTACAAAGTAACAGTGAAGCTCCGTAAAATTTTCATAGGTCATTTCCCTTTGAACAAATATTCATATTCGCACATAAATCCTAAAAGCTTCGTACCATAGACATTTTCATGTAGTTAGATTATCAGTAAAATCCTTGATCCTGAAAAATCCATTGGGATCGTAGAAATCATTATATCCATAAAACTTTAACATTTACGGTTCATAGCTTGCAATTCCATTTTATACATATAAAATATACAGAGACGTTTATAGGAAAAAAAAATCAACTTGCACCACCTACCTTGATTCTTAGTATAAATTGAGAAATCATTTGCCTTGAATAACCAAACTTGTAGTAATACTTCTTGTAAATAATAAAAAAGAAACATATATTTGAAAGAATAAAAGTGATTTGAGGAGAGGTGGGGTGAATACGCTTGTAACATCCATTTTTAGTGAAAAATTAATGGGAGAGTTATGTAATAATAAATTTTGTAAAATTGAGGCTTTAAGTGGAAATTAGAAGAGTTTTAAATCCAAAAATCATTCATAATTTTTTTATATATATAAACATCTACATAGTGACTCAAACCTGGATTGTGATGTTTGATAACCATTGTGCTACAAAACAGTTACTTGTTAATTTTTTGGATTAAAATTCACTTAAATGATAAGATCTTTAGGCTTTTAACCAACTTATGTATTTAGGCTTTTCTTTTCTTATGTAGGTCGAGCCTCCAAAGCTCATTTCTTAAGTGGGCCAAACCAACCAAACCACGTAATTACGGGACCATACAGTTTTGAAGGCTAGATTTTGGTTTTCATGTCTTTCTTGGTTGTCATATTGAGAATTTTGAGTTTTAGCTCGTTATAATGAAAAATCAGAATTCTGGATCACTAGTTTGGATGATTTAAAAATCACCCAAAATAAGTATATTGAAATTTGGGTTATATTTCTCAACGCATCAAATCGACAGTGTTTTGCCATTTTCA
>CAIGRB010049205.1:0-13721 GCA_903798255.1 Fraxinus quadrangulata | reverse complement strand
AGTACTTTATACAGAGTGCAATTAAAGCATGTCTAAAGGAACCAAATGTCATATTTGGGGGGGAAAAGGGCTAACAAATTAGGAACAAAAGATCACATTCCTAATGGAATTCAATTGCATTAATCATAAAAAGGGTAAAGAGCAAAAACAGATTTAGGCCACAACAAAGAACAATAGGTGCACTTATAGCTATATAAATGAGGCTAAACAACAGATTTTACCAGAATGGTAGCTCAGTAAAACCAATTCTATAGCTTTAGCATACTAAAAATTTATTGGACTGTGTCAACTTTAAAAACTAAATGTCCAGCTATAATCAATCATTCAGTGAAGATTTAAAATAATCTTCTAACATTTGTTTGACTATCATATTTAGCATTTGCAAAATATTTACTTAGCTCTTTGTGAATCGTGATTATTAAGTTTAGAGTTAAGCATGCCTCAAAACATTACTTTTTTATTTAATCAACCACAAATTTCAGAGCCCTATTCAAGACCTAATCAGATTACAGAATCTGATATCTCAATCAAGAAATGCCACAGAATGCATTACAGCATGCCAAGGCTCACAGTTACAGCAAAACTATATTTATCTATCGGGGCTTCTTTGAGCTAGGGTGAGAAAAAATGGTCAAAGAGCATCTTATAGAAATCCTTCTCTAGTTCCCATAACTTACTCAAAATATACTTATATAATTAGCTGAAAGAATGATTTTATTGAGTTAAACGCAAAATGCACTTTTAAAAATTGAGGATTCCTTGGTTTTAAACAGAATCATATGCATTTCAATGACAATGAACTGGAAAGAGGACGGTTTTTGAGACTGTACCAATGCTGCTTTGTGGTGTATTTCAACTAGAAGAAAACATTTATCAAGTAAAACTATTACAGGGGTAATACAATTACAATGAATGAGCCCTCACAGTTCCAAGAGTAAGCAAGCTTTTATTGATATAGGATCCCTCTTTCCGGCGCACGCCTGTTGTTTCGGCCTTTGAGCTCTCAGAACCTGCCAAGTCAATAAGGTTCTGCAAGCATGAATTTAAAACACGAGTCAACAATTATTTTAACCAGTCACCTTCACTACAACAAACAGTGAAATGTGCCAAAATTGAGAATTGTCAATCATGACAAAGCAATGGCAGAAAGATCTCAAAATTAATGACTAAAAATGAATTCAATTGGAAGGCCTTAAATGATCGGCCAACAAAAGCAGAATTGGTATGAACTTGAAAATATACCAACTGTGACAAGGTAACAGCCTCGCCTTCACAATTCTCACCATAAGGGCTACTCTCTATTGTCTGTAAAAAGAATAATACAAGTGAAATTATCAACTATTGAAAGCAACGTGCAGAAACAAGCCTTCAAAAACACGAAATTAAAGTTATATTTAATTCAACAAATAAAATGCTACCAACCAGCGTGAATATTGTATGACTCCTGCTGCTGAGTAAATTGAAGTTTGTCGAACCGACATGCCTGTGCTCTGTGTTTATCAATTAGATTTATCAAAAATAAAAAAGAAGCTAAAAAGGATTGTAATAATTTATTCAAAGATTACAAGGATTTCATCACTAATCTTTCCAAAACCAGCAATCACAAAAGTAACAACAACTAACGATAGCAGTTATGGAGTAACGTGGTAATGGTTGCAACTGCACTAGCAAGAACAACAATTTAAATTCAGCTGTGATTCCAATCATCGAGCTTCCCCACATCTTAAGAGGCAAGTAAATTGATCCTAGCAAGGATCACGAAAAATGGTACTTCAACAGGTGCGTTTCGTTCGTAGCATATATATCATTATTTTTATTGTCTATCTGGGTAACGTTCTTCACTTATTTACACTTAAAATGATATATAACCTTGTATTCAAAGAACATCATTCTTACTGAAAAACAAATTCACACCATGTGCCCCTCCTCCTTATAAAGGAATGTGCATCCAAACAAAAAACAAAGATGATGATAAAGCACAGTACCTTCTCCTGCTGCAATCAAGGAGAGGGCATGAGCTGGGGACAATACGACTTCTTCCTTTACTCCTTCGACAAAAGTTCCCTGCAGCAGATCATATCCCAGGAGCAACGGTTTATAAGGTAATTTATCAAAGCATTTCTAGATTTAGTCCTTGTTTCAGCCCCATTTTTGGTTAAAAAAATGTATTTTGGAATAGTAATTTTTTGAGAAAGTGTGGTCAAAAAATAAGGAAAAATTTTCGGTTTACGTATAAAATCATTTTATAGGATAATATGTGGTTGAAAACGAGTCTTGAAAAATGTATTTTGGAAAAAATGGAGCACATAGGCTTATTCTCGATCCAAGGGGACTAAGTTTAGCATAATAAAACTACTTTCATGAGATATTCAACTCCATTTCATCAAAGTTTAATGAAACCTTAGCCAGTTAGCCTCTTCTACTGCCTGTTATAGTCATCTCCAGCAGATCTTCTCTTATCTCTACTTCAAACTATTATTGCATCCATTTACCTCCTCTTCTTAGTCTACTCAAAAGTCCATGGTTTTTTATTTAAGCCCATGAGGCATAATCAAACCATCCCCCAATATCTTTCCCATATATCTCATAATCCACCCTAACTATCTGAAAGTCCCTTGTCCAGGACATTTCGTCATTATTTGGATTTGAAATCAATAAAATTTGTACCTGAGAGTCCTCTCTAATTCTTAAATTCTGTCCAGCTGGATTCAACAAGTCGTTGACAACCTGAAATCAGAGTAACCTTTAAAAAAATATAAAGAAAGCTTCTTTTTCTTGGATAACACGTCCAATGATATCCTTACAAGTGGAAAAGATAACTAGTATCTCAAGCAATAGATATTTAAACCAACCAACCGCCCAAAAAAACAGAGAGAGGATGAGAAATTTCAAGCACTGGTACAAATAAGAGGAAAACAAACCAAGGGACTCGGGGGAGGGGTCCCGCAGGTTTAGAAAAAATGTAGACTGGAGAACAACGGTTTGAAGTCATAAACTGCTGGGAAATAATGGGAAAATAGGGAGGACTAGGAAGTAAAAAGGATGCATATTGGCAAAATTTAACAAGATTACAGAGAGCGCTTTCACAGGGGGATCCAGAAACACACACATCCAGAAAATTATGACTTGAAAGGGATGGCAAGACACTAGCCACTCCAATTACTCCGTGATACCTGATATGGAGCCATACTAGCCATGCTTCACAACATAAAGAGCTGAATAATGGCAAAAATCTTACCTCATTGTAGATTTCCAAATATGAGACGCGGAGAAGAAACTCTCGACTTGGAGTCTGAAGCAGTCACAAACACAACGGAAAGTATTTATTTCACGAGACATATTTTTTAATGGAGGATGCAATGCAGGCTAAATCACTTAAAATACCTCTTGAATGATGCTGAAAGCATCTTTTACAGCTAATGGTATAATGCCTGGGGACCTCTGATCACCCTGAGTGCATACAAAAAGTATAAGGATATCGAGTTGCTCTCCGAAAATAATATCTTCAACTATCAGTAGTTAACATACAATGTATCATGGCTATAACTGAAACAATAAAGAGTATGGAACATGTGCTCCTCCACAAAACAAGAAGATGCTGGAGCAGTTGATAGGAGCATCACTAAGCACAGATATGCAGTTAATAAATACTTGGAGTGCATGCACAATGTACTAAACTCCCTTCCAAATACAAAGATAAGCCACGAACAACACAATAAAGGAATATGGTTCACAAATATTTATCTCTGTTTTTCATGTCAGTACCAAATTCTAGCTGGCTCATCAACATCTGCAATTTGAGTCATGTTATATATGGTGATATGCAAAATAAAGTGAGTTAATTTTGACTGATGGTCTTTATTGTGCTTGTTTTTCCCAATGGATCAACCTGACAGCCAACAATTTCAACCCCAAGCCTTGAAAATGTAGGAATTCTAACCATAGCTTTTTGCACTAGTTTCTCCTAACACATTACTAATTGTCCAGGATTGATCTACTTGTTATTCCAATAGAAACAAAAAAGTTCCAAGTATAATTGTGCATAAAGCAGGACATTGTGATAACATGCTCATATCTCAAAATTTGAAGAGGCTGAAACAAACCAAGAAGAAGGTTTGCTTACATGCATGGTATGAGTCTTCCCACTGCTTGTAACTCCATATGCAAAGATTGTACCTGAAATAAGAAAGACGAAACAGTGAAAACCCAAAAGATGAAAGGAACGGCACTTTGGGGAAACACAAAATTAAATGATGAAAAATCTTCGGCAACAGTACATACCATTGATTCCTTCCATAGCACCACCGACAACATGCTGTGATGCAACATCGTAGACATGTCGTGTTGTGGTTGTAGGGCCAAATACTCGATCTGAAAATTTTTAAGCATATGCAAGAATCATTTAAGCAATCAATAGCATAAATCAGATATATAGAAAAAATAACAATAAGCGCTGGAAAAGTTTGGTTTTTTTCAATATGCAAGACAATGCATCATTTGCAAATAGCGTAAATGTAAATAGAGTAAGCTAGCTAAAAGTGGTATAGTGTTGACAGAGAGCTTGACTGTGATCCAATAAAAACTACAATGACAATAGAACAGCTGAATGATGGAAAAATTAGTATCAAGATAACAGCTACAAATAACTCAAACCACTTATTAACAACAAAAATCTCATTTCTTTCACCATATAGCTATATAAATTCAAATTTACCACTTTTTATAATACATATGTGTTTTCCTGCTTTGCTTCTCACATACAGATTCTATCTTTGGAGATACAAAATAATCAAATAACAATAAAGTCAAGTAATTAAATAAATATACCATATGCATATGCTATTGATGGATTGTGCTCATTCCTCACAATAGTATCACCATCTGCATACCACGCAATCTCCTCTCCTTGACGAATTTCTCTTGGACTGAACAAAGAGCACCAAATTTACAAACTAAACTACCAAAATTGAGTAAAACTAGGTCAAAATTGAAGAAACATTTTCACCTTAGAGGACGAAAGCGCACTGTGACTGTAACATTCTCTTTGGATCTCTCAGAATCCACAGACAAACTTTCTGAGTAGGAGTACTGAACTTTACTTTTCGTAGATGATGATGCCGGTGAGCTCAGACCATCAACAGAAGGTTCTAAAAATTGCCGCGATGATGATGTGGTTGGTGATGACAGCGAATTGTTACTGGCTGCTGCTCTCGGAATAGGTTTTTTAGATTTTGTTCCATGTCTTGTAGCCATTAATATACCTTCTAATTTAATTATCATGAAGAAAAGGAAAATTAGAAACAAATTAAAACATAAGTTCGGGCAATCAAAAAGTGCAAGAGATTGCCGTATCTAGTCTTTCATTTCTTAGGCGTTTCATTGACCTTTGAACTTCTACGAATCAAATATCAAATATAGAGAACTATTTAATTCCAATTTTTTGTCCAAAATCCTCATCAATGATTCGGAGTTATTGACGGTGGAAAAAATTAACATTACAGATTACACATTACAAAATAAGAAGATAAGAATAGCCAAAAAAAAAAGTTCAACGACGCCATTGTATAAACAAAAAAAACTACCTCAAGATTTGGGGAAAATTCATAAAAAAAAAAAAAGGAAACAAAACAATATAGCTTCAAAAATGGAGCTCAAAAAGGGGGGAAATAGCAAAAGGTAACGCACATTGAGATTCGAAGAATACCTTTAATTAACGCTTGAACTGAGCATTAAACATAGGAGTACAAATATGTGTGTAAAATGAGATGCTGTTAAAAGATCGGAGAGGTGCTACAGAACACCATCATTATCTTTATCATAATCGCCATTCACATTTTTCTCCCCCCACCGTGCGTTTGTTTTGTATAGTGAGAGAGAGAGAGAGAGAGGATGGTGGGGGTAATTCTGATTGGGGTTTTTAGGTGGAGGAATTTTATTCCTTGCCTTGGAAGGGATGCCCTTTTATGAAAGGCATCTGTCACTGAGCACCGATTTAATTTTTGTTACTCTTATTATGTATTGATTAAGAAATGATTTTGGATAAATTAGACGTCATAGCGATGGATTCATTACAACATAAAATGAACCTTAAACATTTGTATATGATTTATAAAACAATTTAAACAAACTATATAAGTAATCAGTTACCCCATAAAATATACTTTTAATGGTAACTTTTTCTTTTCTGTTTGGTGGAAATAAAATCAGATTTTTAATTGATTTTGATCAAAGTTGATAAAGTATGTAATTGAAAGTTGTTGGTCCTTTAAAATGTATAATTAAAATTAATTGTTAATTTTAAAAATAATTAAAATATAGATTTTAACGTGGACGAAGAGTATATTTGAGCCCCATTTTTTGGAAAAAAATGTATTTTTGAATAGTAATTTGATGTAAAATGTATAATTAAAAAAGAAAAAAAAATTAAATTTGTGTATATTATTATTTTATTGAAAATAGTAAAAAAAAAAAAAAGTATTTTAAAAATAAGGGAAGGCTTAATTTTAATTTCAAATTTTATTAGTCTTTCAAATCTTAGTCACTCATGCAATCACTACATGTCATGTCAATATGATTACCCATGTCATAAATTATAAGTTGTTAAAAAGCATGCATTCTAATACTTTTTTTATAAAACATCATCATACTATTTATTTTACAATTTTTTTTTATAGGTAGCAATTGTATGAAAAATCAGTTCAGATACAATGGTTTTTTGCGAAGAAAAATATTTTTTTAAATAATGAATTTTTGGAGAATGCGTGATTAAAAAAATAGAAAAAAATTTTGAATTTACGTATATATAATGTATTTTGAAATAGTAGATCGATAGAGAATGTATAGTTAAAAAATAAGGAAAAATTTTGAATTTATATGTAATATAGTTTTATTAAAGAATGTGTGATTAAAAAGAAGATATAGAAAATATATTTTGAAAAGAATAAAGGTCAAACAAAGGCTAAGCCCTTTTGAACATTATCTTTTGTTAAAAATGTGTTTAAGAATAGTGATTTGATAGAGAACATATGGTTAAAAATTAAGAAAAAATTTTGAATTTATGTATAATATTATTTCATTGAAGAATGAGTAAAAGAAAATAAGAGACGGAAGAATGTATTTTAAAAATGACAGGGACTAAACATCTATTTTAGTTGGAATTTTCCAAAAAATTTGAAAAGTAATATTTTTACCCCAAAAGACGGGGAAATAAAACAAACGAAAGTGAATTAAAAAAGGGCAAAAGGAAGAAAGTGGTGGAGACAGAGCATACGAAAAGCGGGCACCAATAGCTAGCGCGTGATTAAACGGACCATGGGTCGTGTATGTATATAACTTTTATACACAGAGAGAGAGAGAGAGAGAGAGAGAGAGAGAGAGGACCTAGTTGTATTTTAAAATAGTAGGTTGATGGAGAATACGTAGTTAAAAAATAAGGAAAAGTTTTGAATTTATATGTAATATAATTTTATTGAAAAATGTATGATTGAAAAGAAGATATAGAAAATATGTTTTGAAAAGAATAAAGATCAAACAAAGGCTAAGCCCGTTTGAACATTATCTTTTGTTAAAAATGTATTTAGGAATAGTGATTTGATAGAGAACGTATGGTTAAAAAATAAGAAAAAGTTTTGAATTTGCGTATAATATTATTTTATTGAAGAATGAGCAGAAAAAATTAAGAGAAAGAAAAATGTATTTTAAAAATGACAGGGACTAAACATCTCTTTTAGTTGGAATTTTCCAAAAAAATTGAAAAGTAATATTTTTACCCCAAAAGACGGGGAAATAAAACAAACGAAAGTGAATTAAAAAGGGCAAAAGGAAGAAAGTGGTGGAGACAGAGCATACGAAAAGCGGGCACCAATAGCTAGCGCGTGATTAAACGGACCATGGGTCGTGTATGTATATAATTTTTATACACAGAGAGAGAGAGAGAGGACCTAGTTGCCGAGTTGACTGGAAGAATATTGTGTGTGGTGTACATGCATGTAGATTTTGACTTTCGAACAAAATATTGTACGAGTCCATTTACATAACAACCGTGTTAATAAAGATATTGAAACTTTAATTTCATCACATGAATGAATTAAAAAAAACTTGATTTTGGATCTTTTGTCGTTAACAAGTATATTTTAAAAGACTTCCGTCAATTGAAATTGCATTTCTGTAAATTGGATAAATAAATCAAAATTCTAGTTAGATACTTTGAACCCCTAAAATTTGTTTCAAATATTGACGATTACATTGTGTTACCGTCTTTAGCCAATTTCAGAATACAAAATCTTGTTAGAATTGGGAAAGTTTGATACATATTTTTTTAGAATATATTTTATAAAAGGTGATTGTTTTTAGAATGCATAGTTAAAAGGTTATGAATTCACTTACAAAATTATTTTATTTGAAAAATATGTAATTGAAAATAAGTATGAATAAAATGAATTTTAAAAAATATGTACCAAACTATGACTAAATTCTAATAGTTCAATTTTACATTTTTTTTTTATATAGAAAATTGCTCTACTCGTTGCAAATTTGTTGTTTTGAGTAGCAAGTTGGTATATATATATATAAAGCAATTTTATCTTCAATCTGTATTTATAATTATCGAACAAGTTCTCAACAATCGAAACCTTCTTAAACTTCATCAAATTATCGTGTGCCTCCATCTACGCATGTCTCATTTCATATTTTTTTGACATGATGAAAGTCGAGAAGCAAAATATAAAGTTAAACATATAAATATAAGGAGATTTTTGGAATAACAATTTTTAGGAAAATGTGTGGTTAAAAAAAATTATTTTTTTGTATTTATCTGTAATATTATTTTATTGAAAAAATGTGTGATTGAAAAGAAGACAAATAAAAATATATTAAAATTTTAATGGAGGTCAAAGGTGGGCTAAGCTACAATTACCATACCAAAAGTTCCCCCTCCACTTTGTAGGAAATTAGCTCGTTCAATATTCTCAAAATTTAGGGGGAAAAAAAACAGTCTAAAGAGTAAAACCAGGTACGAAGTTGCTGGGAATCTGGCTCCGAGTCAAATGCTTTCTCATGTATTTTTGCCCGTGAAAGTGGCAGTATTAAATAGGTAATTTCTGGGGTATCTTGATTATTTTCTTTCTATTGAAAAATTGGGGCACAATGGGATTGGGGGCAGACCTAAACACCGTCACAGTAGTCTCGTGCTACTTTATGGGGTGAAAAAAAGTTTATGGAAAATTGCAACATTGGTTCCCAAACTAAAGGATCAAGTCGCGGATTGGTGTCAACCTTAAATATAGATTTTCTTTTTATTTTTTTAGACTTTCTAATTAACATATATTCCTAGTTCCCTCAATCTCGCCACAACTCATTGTGTCCCCAGCACATACGTCAACCTCATCCCTCCTCGTCAAGGCTGATGTGACATTTTAATAAGGTGTGATCTATAGCATCAATTTTGAAATGGTATCATCTAATGGTTGGAATTAATTTGACCATAAGATGTGATCATTCGAAAAGATACATACAAATAAAATAGGACCCTCATTCAATTTTCTTCACTCCAAACAACTCCTAATATTTGATTTTTAATTCTTTCTTTCTCTAAATTCAGTCAAAATAATTTTCATAATATTTTGAGTTTGTGTTCGATATTTGTTATTCGATGGCCTCCATTTTTTAACAGTACATCCAAGCTTTGGTTTGTCCGAAAATATTAATAGTGTGCTATATTAAATTTGGAAGAAACGTTGTATCTCAGGAGACGGATGTCCATTTAATCATGTTACACCAATGCATGAGGCGAAATCCGTTTTAAGGAAATTTGCTCCATTTTATCTCATTTGATTTTTGGTAACTAAAGATCTTGTTTGTTATGTTTAATGTTAGGTGAAATTTTGCAAGTGTATGAAATCGTTGACAAGCAATAATTTTAAGGGGTAAGAATATCGTTCCCACGAGAAATAGACTAAAATGTGCCACACACAAAACAAGACAAAAATCAAACACACAAACCAAAACAAAACAAAACAAAACGTATATTCTATGTTTGAGTAAGTAGTGATTTGCTAATTATTATGCATGTACTATGATTTGATAAGTTATTACTCTAGGATTTGCATGCTCTTTTTTCATTAATGGAATATAATTTATGCATTAATTTATCCAACAATTTAGATCGCACAATTTCATATTTAATGGTGTAGATTGAATCCTCTCAATATAGAAGTGAATGGACTTTCATAATATATGAACATTCCCAATCATTTAACTAAAGGTGGAATATTGTTTATTCAGTTAATTAAAGATATGATCAAACTTTATATAATTAGATGAATATTATGTGGCAAAGCTAAATCCCACTAGAATCATGGGGATGTGATTTTTTACATAATATTCTCAATTAAAGTTTGGATATACCCCAGGTTTGTTGGGGGTGGCATTGCTTTTTTTTTTTTTTTTCAAAATAAAATATTGATATATTCGAAAATATTTGAAATGAAAAATTACATTGTAATGAATACCTTATTAAGCTTAAGTTGAGCTTGGTGTTGGAAAACTAGATATCCAACACAATGATTCAAAATCTAATAGTAAATATAGTTTACTATAAGAGTGTAATTATTTCGTGGAAATCTTCAATATAACTTGAGAATTGAAAAAAAATTATAACTTTCAATAAATTAGAAGGATGTATGATGGTTGCATAGATTTTTGAAGGATTTTCTAATTGGTGACAATTTGTGCATTCTAAGTCTCAAATCTATGTTGTAGGCTTAATACAATATGACAGTTGCTCTCAAATAATTGCGATTGTTTTAATAAATGATATCCATTTACAGAGAGATTATCTAGAGAGTGAATAAATTGTGCATCGAGGAAAATTGGTGTAAAGCCTAAACTAATAGGTCGGCTTAATGGAAACCTAACTTGGTGACTAAAAATCCCACGAACTATGTTCAATAAGAAAACTAGTTATAATTAACTCGATGAGAAGCATTTCAGAGTTTTAATTCCTCCCCATTTCTTTGATGCATCTAAGTGCTGCTTACTAAATATTGGTAATGATAAATAATGCTTTTAATGATAATTATATCTTAAAAACAGTACAAATGGAGTATTGTTGGGTTTTCTTTAAGACACCTACGTGAGTGCGAACTTGATCAATTCTATGAAAATTTTACTTAGACGAATTCTCTAGCGTACTTGCAGAACCAAGACGGGTCGGGCCAAAATAATAAACACTATAGAGAACCAAAGTTTGATATGAGAGATAATGTGTTCGATGTATTATTTAGGCTTATAATAAAGGCCGACCGTTCAAAATGTTGTGTTTACTGATTAGTCAAGTAAGCCCGATAGATTTTTACTAAGGAAGATTCAAAGCGAAAGTTACTGATCCCGATGCATTATATTCTAGTTGTATTATTCTTCATCTTCCTTGTTCAGAGTCGACTTCTTCTATTCATGTGGGAGATTATTGAAATTTTAGGGTAAAATAAAGATTAAATTGTGTGAATTGGAAAAGTCTCCAATGGGTGCATCGATTGGACACAACTCTTCAAATGCAAATGGTGCATATCAAAGAGTTGTTTCGAATGGGTGTAGCCTTCTAATAAAGTGTGATCTATGCTATCAATTTTGAAATTGTGCCATTTAATGGTTGGAATTAATTTGACCATAAGATGTGACATTTCGAATAGACATATATAAATCTATAAATATGACTCTCATAATTCCATTTTCTTTACTTCAAATCAATTCCTTATAATTGATTTTTAATTTTTTCGTTCTCTAAATTCAATCAAAATAATTTTCATATTATTTTTAATTTCATGTTCGATATTCATTATTCGATATCTTCCATTCTGGAAAAGTACATTCAAGTGTTAGTTTGCCCCCAAAAAATTAATAGTGCGCTAAATTAATTTTGGAAGAAGCATTGTATCTTGAGAGACGGACGTCCATTTAATCATGTGATGATTTTATCGTATTTTAAACTTAGTGTGAGTATTACTACACTATAATAAGTAATTAACTATTCAACTGATGACCAAACAATTAGATAGTGCAAAAGGAATGCAAAATCAATCAAGAAATAACAAAAAATATCTAAATTAATCGTGTTGAATTGGAATAAATAAAAATAAGGTTCCTCAATCATCCAATACAATAGAAATATTTAGCTAATAATCCTAATAATTAAATCATACAAGAATTTATAGAAAATATTACCCGAATTGAAGAAATATGGAAGAAAGTAGAGAAATCCACTTCCTCAAATAAAATCTTGATTTTGGATGGATAATTTTCAAAAACTTGCACAATTCCTTTGATGTTAATGATCTTCGTTCTTCACCTCTAAAATATGTTGAATCTATGAATTTTTAGGTCTAAGGATGTCCCACACGTTTTGGTCGAAATTTGGTATTTAAAGGATGCAAAAAGATTGAATTAAATTATTATCAAAACAAAAATAAGAAGAATCGAATTTTTTTCTCATTTTATACCGAGACACGCACCTAATATAAATTAGAGTGCGCGCTTGAACCCTTTCAGAATCCTCAGGCGACTCAGAAGAGGATGAGACGCGCGTCTCCTTTGCAGGTTTAGGCGAGCGCCCAGGCTTGTCCCCAGCAACATTCAATATTTTTATCATAACATTTTCTTTCGATATCCGATTGAGCCAATTTAAAGTGTGTTAGAAAGCTAACTCAAATGGATATAATTCTTGTTTAGATATTATTTCCCATTTTGACCTTTTTCTATGCCAAATATGAGTTTCAATTTGAGGTAGAAAATTTAAAGCATAACTCTTTCAACTGAAATTAGTGTTTGATAATACTTTGACTATATTTCATCTAATTGACACCTAGTACTCTCGAATCTCCATCTTGAGATTTGTCAAAAGTTTTTAATACTTACACTTTACTCCCAGAACCTTGAATTTCCTTCTTTTTTTCCTAACAAAAGAAATAAATAACAAATTAGGCACTAATCTGTCCAAAAAATAACAAAATATCATAATTTAGGACCCTGAATAAATATAGAAACTACACTTATCATGCATTAACTTAAATCATTGCGGTAATAAAATATGAATATAATTAATCCACAAAGTAGCAACTGAATAATAAATAGGAGGCTAGTTCACTGACCACTTTAACTCCCTCATGGGGAATATAACGATAAAAATCACAGCATGCCTTACTTAACAAAGAAACAAAGACTAACAATACAAATGTATAGCCAAATGAAATTTGAGAATAAACAGGGTGTAAAGCTAATGAGTTAACACAATAACATAATAAATATAAACTATGACCTAAATTAAAAATAAAGATATAATTTGACTTTCAATTGTAAAATTGATCATGACATTTTGGGACCACTTGTGTAACAATAACAAAATGTTGAGAACCAAAATACTACTTTTTAAAGGTAAAGGACATCATGCTACAAAAACCATAAGTTGGGAACAGATTGGAGAATTTGCTACACTGTATTTCTCATTTTCCTTAATCTTAATGCAATCTAACGGACTATATGGGGTTTTATGTCATAAGCAGATGATCACTAAAATTAATTAATTCATGACAGGCATATAAAAATTTCAGAGGTCGAAGCTAAATTTGTTGCCAAATGACACAAGTATCTTGGGATTTGTCTACTCCAATTCTATTTAACGCGACTTGGTTTGACCTCTTGCATAACCCTGTAAGTGTTATGCCCTAGGT
>CAIGRB010049200.1:9872-22187 GCA_903798255.1 Fraxinus quadrangulata | reverse complement strand
TTTGTTTTTTTTTTTTTTCTAAATTTTGAGATTATTATTGGACTGTGAAAATTAAATCAAGACATCAACTTGTAGGTGAAAATAGTGTTCCACAAGGGCCAATTTAAAGCAAGTGGGCCCAAACGCAATTCAATTCTGGAGAAGTCGGTGGGGCTGCCGAAATTTATATTTTATTTTAATTCCCCACTCCCCAAAAAACCCCAAAAAATTCCCTATTTATTCATCCCCAAACGACACCAAACATCCTCACTGCAAAACCCCTCTTCTCACTTAACTCTCTTCTGCTTTTGCATTCCATTTTACTCATAGAGAAGAGGGGTGTTTAGGTTTAGCTAAACAAAACCATGGCCAAGTTCTTTGCTTTAGTTTTTCTCGCACTTCTAGCCATTTCAATGCTGCAGATCACGGTGAGTACTTAATTTCTTTCAAGATTTGTAATTTTATAATGCTGAAAAACTGGGAGTCGTTTTTCTGATACATTCTTGTGTATGTTTATATCATAGGTGATGGCAGTTGCACACCCTAATAAGGTTAGGTTCTTACTAGAATACCTTGGTTTTCCGAAATCTTGGGGTTTTTTTTTTCTCTTATCTGAAGATCTGTGCTGATATATTTCTGTTTTCTATTTCACTATTTCAGAGTGGGTATGGTCCTGGCAGCCTGAAAAGCTTCCGTGAGTGTTACTAACTGCAGCTTGGACAATAATAAATAATAATTATTATGAATGCTTTCTGACTGAATTTATAGATTATTTATGTTGTATTTGATCCCCATTTTGAAAAATTAAGTTATGTAATTTTTTTATTTTTTTATTTTTTTTTGAAGAAAATATAGCTAAAAAGTAAGGTAATATTTTAAATTTATAGTTAAAAATAAATAAGTTTTTGAATAATGGAGTGTTTCTAAATCTAACTCTGCAGCGTACGTTGCAATTATTTATTTCATTCATGGATCTTGAATTCTTGAGGCAGTAATCTGCCATGAATTTTTAGCTTATTTTCAAGAAAAATGGCTTCAAATCTGGAGATCCACATTTTTCAAGTCAAAAGTAGTTGGACCATGAGATCATTTTGAGTGATGACATTTCCACTGCATTTTTTGACTAGTAGTCAACAAAGGGACTAATTTCAACTTTTCTGTCCTTTCTGGACTTCTGAAATGACTAGAATGCCCTTCACAATGCTCAAGGAGGTGTAGCCAGACACAGTACCACAAACCATGCATGTTCTTCTGTCAGAAGTGCTGCAAAAAGTGTCTCTGTGTGCCACCAGGTTATTATGGCAACAAAAATGTATGCCCTTGCTACAACAACTGGAAGACCAAGGAAGGAGGACCAAAATGCCCTTGATAAACAGCTGTTGACGGAAATGCCCTTGTGAAGGCCTCTTTCTTACTTTTTATCAGTAGTATTATATAATATTAAATGTTCTACTACTAATAGTAAAATCTTTGATATTGGGTTTTTCTTGTTTTAAGGGTCTAATTTTATGTTATAAGACCAGTGTAACCTATCTATGCCACTCCATTTGGGAATTATCTCCTGAATGGATGACTATAAATGGAAGCTATTATTAATTTAAGATTGAAATTACATCCTATAATTATAGTTATTTCAGAATTATGAAATTTTTATTAGCGCGTTTTATAAAAAATGTAATTAAATCGATGCGATACGTTTTATAAATTTAATTTATTATTATCTTTGGACATTAGTAGTTTTAGAAATAATAATTAATCAAGGCCAAAGTGGAAAAAGAACGAAGGAAAGTCACACCTGACTTTCACATGAAGAAACCTATGTGCCCTCTTTTCTTCTCATCCCAGCCTGAAAAAGGAATGGATAAAGATGTATGTGTAGGGGCCACATCACACGGGGCCAGCAAAAGAAAAAATTAGTGTTGCAAAGAAATAAGGAGAAGGCCCACTTCACATGTTAATCCATCATCCTAACATGAAACGGAACATGTGGTAAAAAGAAACAATAGAAAGATAAAAGAAACGAAATATTGTTAGGAGGGTCGCCCCGCTTGTTGAAAATTTGTATAGTATGAATTTCACATTAATTTGAAGTCTTTTCGTATACTAAAGTTGTACATGTTCATATAGAATTATGTTACTTGAATTGTCAACCAAATAACTACACATTCTATTTTTTCTCCACCAATTTTGCAATATTCCTAACATTGAACTAATGATGTGCGATAATTGTCTAATGAAGTTTAAGTTAGTGGTGGACAAAATCAACGTACCAAACCAGAATAAAATCAAATCAAACTATTTGATTCTATTCTAAAAAAAAAAATAATAATAATAATGATTTTGATTCTTAGAATCGAAAACCATTTGGTTTTGGAACCAGACTAGAAACAAGAATCGAACTCAATTTTTATTGTTTTTTCTTTTTTACAAATAAATGAATCACCAGAAAAAATAAATAAATAAATAAATAAATCAAACTTTAAAAAAGTACCAACTGTGAAATGGACAAAAATGTCATTTACCATTATATTTTACCTTATCAGGATAAAGCAATCAAACTCTAAATCTAAATTCTAATTCATTTATCTCATTTTCAACTTTAGACACATGCTCACACTCCTACACCATAGCTATCATTACATTTGCTAATTGTTCTCTTTATGTTTCAGTTTTGAGTTTTAAATTTATTTTAGGTTTTGTGTTTTGAGTGTCTATTTTGAAATTGTTGAAAATGTATTCTTTTTTGTATTTTGAAAACATCCAAAATGTGTTTTGAAATTTTTGAGTTAATTATAACTGAAAACACTCAAAGCACAAATTTGTCATTTTGAATTTTCTTTGTAAATTTTTAATTTGTTTTCAAAAACACGTTTTCGAAAATAAGAAGGAGAACGCATTTTCACTGTTTTGAAAAATCGAAAACCGAAAACGGATTGAAAATGGTAAAGAGAACATGTCCCAAATGTTTGGTATTTATTTTCTCGATTGAGTATATATTACTAACTTATGGATACAGTGATACATTTTAATTTTCATTTATCATTTGAAAATTTAAGTAATGGAATCAGAACCGAACCAAACAAAATCAGAACCGAATGGTGCAATTCCGATTTTGTTCCATATCATTAAAAAAAAAAAAAACTATTGATTTCATTATCAAAAAAATTATTGGTTCATGATTCAATTCAGTTATATTGGAATTAGAACCAAATGGAACTATGTACACCCTTAGTTTGAGTACATTTCATGAGCGTTCCTAATGTTGGATATTCTAATACTGTGATATCCTTTCAAATACAATTCAATTTTATGTGTTCCTCTTAGAATATAAAAATGATCATTAGTAGGTGAGAATAGTGGAATTTGCCGTGCATCAAACGGCATGATTGAAAACGTTACTGTTAGAGAAAAAAATTCATCCAGTAAAAAAAAAGTGATATGAATATTATAATTTTATATCGAGATTTTAAGAATAATAATCAAACTGCTCATCTGACCTTTTAAGTTTTTCTTCATTACATTGTCCACAAATGATAACCCCCCAAACCCCCTATTTATACTTTCACTTTCTATTATTGAATAGAGGAGATCAACTCAATTCCACAGTTGAAAATAAATAAATAAATAATAGAGAGAGAGAGAGAGAGAGAGAGAGAGAGAGAGAGAGAGATTAGACTCTTCCTTTTGAGTTATTTTACCCAAGAACATCAAGAAAAAGTGTTCCTACAGCATTTCACATATTTCCGTCTTGTATTTAAAATGTTATTTCACTAGAAAAATTCCTATGCTTCATATTGCTGGACCAACATTTTGGGGCAACCAAAATAGGAATGGAATCATATTTGATGATAATAAATATGCTTTCTGTCTCATTTGTATGGTGTAAATTAACCAAAATAATACCACACCAAATCCTGTAGCATATAAAAAATTAGAGTTGGTTTGTTTGCCTCTTCAGATGTTTCCTAAAAAACTTTCAAGTTCTAGGGATTCAAACCCTTGCTAAATAAATAGTGCACATCAAAGAAATTAACGGTCCAAGGAGTGGAATGATATAGCACCAAACAAATTATTTGTTTTATTCAGAAAGTGATAAATAATTAATTCTTCTTGATTACCATTCACGTTCAACTTATTTCTCTAAAATCGTGAAAACTAATACTGTTAGTTGATGATGAATATGGAAATAAAGAAAGGAGAATCGAGTAACTGAAACAAACAAAAATTTAAGTCCATTCCATTCATCTTAAGAAAATGTCCATTTCATTCAAGCAGGCACGCTAAAACTTCAAGCTATTCAGTGAGTAAACCATCATGGAGGACCAACGACATGATGGTAGAGGGCGTGATGGGGCAGATTGGGTGTAGTTACTGGAAGTTCATATTGGAGAGACGCGTTCAATAGATAGATCAAATGCTTGATTACCGCTGGCAGAACTATAGCAAATCCCTTCAGGAAATATTCCCATGTTGTCCAAAACTAATATTGAGGAAGTGATCCAAGAAATCTAGAAAATCGAAATCTTTCATTTCATTTGACCAAAAAAAATGCTGAAATAGCATAAATTTGACAAATGGTATTAGAATGAATTTTACATATAATGGGATTTGAACTTATGTTTTCAAGCCAACAATCTAATATATTTATTTTTCTAGTTGCTTCTTGATAAGTGTATTTTATATACTTATATGTACCATTAAACTAGAGCAATTATTGTTATTTTAAATGAATTGAGGTTTAATTTTGTATATATTTTATTTGCCAGGTGTATCTCGTTGAAAACGATAAAATTGGATAAAAGGAGCAGAAAATTGGCTAAAATGGAATTAATCCAAAGATTTGGACATAGTATCGATGATTGGAGAGAGGTTGGAGTCAATTAGATGGATTTGAAAGAATGAGGATCAAGAAGATACGAAAAAGAAACCAAAATGACTAAAGAATGAAATTTAGGGACCAAAGTGCAACAAATGGAAAAATGTTTAATGGCGTGCACGCAGGCCAATTCTCTCGTGCGTGCACGAGCCTGAGTTCCATTTACCGAGAGCAAAACCAATGAACATAGAGCGCGCAGTGAACTATATGGCGCGTGTGCGATGACAATTTCTGGGTCGTTTCTAGTTTGATCTAAATTCTTATAGAAATCAATTTCAACATACTATTTAACGTATAAGGGACGGCGAGAACGAGGAGAATATATCAAAACCATATTTTTCACCACAACAAGGAGGCTAGCATGAGATTCAAATGCAATTAACACAAGAAATTGAAGATTCAAAGTCCTGATTGAAGATTAACGAAAAAGAATTTGATTTTTCAGTTTTCAATAATTTTTTTCCATTTTGGTGATTTTTTTCAAATCTTTTTTTTATAATTTACATAACAACATGCTAGGCTAATTATTTTCATGTATTGGATAAAGATGAAATCTTTTATTATTTATTTTAATTTAAAACAAGTAGTTAGTAAATTCTTGATTTTCTTGATTAATCTTGCATACATAATTTTCTTATTTGATTGTTTGATCACCAATTAAATATATAGTTACTTGTTGTGCTTTTGAGAGGCTCATAATAGGTCTAGAATACTGCTTGATTAACATACGTGCAATAGATATTATGAATAATGTCTATCACGCGTGCAATCTTTGATATAATCGTGTAATTGAATGCGTTCTATTCATTCGAATTCGGAGTAGGAATAGACTCAAATTGTGACTTGAGAAAGAGAATTAATTACAATAGAATTATCGATTGTTAAGAATGTATGAATGATACTAGTTACGTAATTGAGAATTGAAATAAATTATAATAGGTGGATTCGTTATCCAATACACTCATTCCTTATAAATACAAAACTCAAATTTTACAAGTTTTCGTAGATTAATTTAAAATTGTTATCAACCACAATCTCTTTTTTTGGCTCATTTTGAATCTGATTAAAAACTAGTACACTTGAATTGAATTTATTCCTTATGGGACGATACTCTCAACTCATCAATTTTATTACTTATCAACGATCTCGTATACTCTCAACTCCTTAACTGTGCATTTTCCTAACACTACTCGTTATCCTTAAGCTTTCGACCCTTTCTTTCAAACTTATAGTGTTCTACTTTCAACTCCTCGTCTTAGGCTTATCTTTGAATTCGTTGATATTGTTATGAATTGATCGCAAGATAAGACAATAATGAAATAAATAAGAACAAATAAAAACACCAAAATTTATATGGAGACTTAAGATCGGAAAAACCCACAAAAAGAAAAGGAGAATTTCGCTATAATCAATAATGACTATGATTACAATATCAAGATCTCAATACTTTCAATTGAAATCTAAACTCTCTAACTCTCAAAATGATAATGAATGTGTATATGGAGATACAACAATGTAGAATATATATAGGAGCCTCTTTTTGGAGTTCAAGTTGTAGAAAAATTCATAAAATTTGCAAAATCCTAAAAAATCCGTCCAGCATCACCTCGATGCTAAAGCCTGGTGCCCGACCCCGGGAGAGTTGTCCCAACACAGCGATGCACGCCCATTCCCAGATTTAATTCTTCCATTGATGTTTTCACCATCCTAAGTTATTTTCCATGCCAAACTCTCAATCCTTGATGAGATTTATCTTTATTAATTAGGACTCCCAAAGCCAAAACTCATTAAACTTCTTTTATTAAACCAAATACCATATCTTATGAAATTTGGGTCACACCACAACAAATCTCCATCTTGAACCAAATTTCAATATAAGGAATTCAAAAACACATTTTCAAGTAAACACTACTCATCATCTTCCAAACAAGCCCAATGGGCTAAATCAATGACAAATATCAACTAAGTTCAAATGCTCAAACTTAGCAAAAAAAAAAAAAAAAACAAAAGTGGTTTTGTCATCATATCAACAGGATTATTCTTGGTATCAATCTTGTTCACTGCAATATCATGCACAAAATGATACCTCACATCAATGTGCATAGTCCTCTCGTGAAACATCTAATCCTTAGTCAAGAAAATAGCACTATGACTATCACAATATAATGTAAAAATCTGTAAGTCATCATCGATTTCACCAATTAATCCTCTCAACTATATAACCTCCTTACATGCTTCTGTAATGTCCATGAACTCTGTCTCTATTGTAGATAAAGCCACTGTATATTGCAAAGTAACTTTTTAACATATACCCTATAAGTGATCTCCTCTTATCAATATTCCCTACATAATCTGAATCTACATACCCAATGACTCCATCTGTCTTTCTACCAAAATACAAACAAGTATTAGAAGAGCCCATCAAGTATCTAAATATCCACTACATTGCTTTCCAATATTTTTTGTCAGGATTTGTCATGTATCTACTAACTACACTGACTACATGAGCCAAATTTGATCTTGTACAAACCATAGTATACACGAGCAAACCAACTGCAATGGAATAAAGAACCCAAGACATGTAATCAATGTTTTTATCTGACTGAGGATACATGTTAGATTTTAATTTAAAGTATGTAGCGAATGGAGTACTGACAATCTTAACATTTACCATATTGAACATTTGAAACACCTTTTCAATGTATCTATTTTGACTCAAATAAAATCTGCCGCCTTCCCATCCCTCAAGATTTTTATTCCAAGAATATTCCTTACTGCACGCGTTTTTTTCATGTCAAACTCCTTACTAAGTTAAGATTTCACCTTCATGGCTTCTGCTTTATCCTTAGCTGCTATAAGCATATCATCAACATATAATAACAAATATGTGATCGATCCACCATTTCTCCTTTTGAAGTACACACAACTATCATAATTAATTATAATGAAACTATCAGTATTCATGAATGAATCAAATATTTTATACCACTACCTTGGTAACTGCTTCAGTCCATACAAGGACTTCTTCAACAAGTACATAGTCTTCCTTTTCAAAAATTATGAAACCCTATGGTTGCTACATGTAAATGCTCTCATCAAGTTTTCCATGTAAGAATACTGTGTTGACATCCATCAGCTCAAACTCCAAGTCATTCTTAGCCATCACTCCAAGTAAAGCCCGAATAGAACTATGCTTCACAACTGGTAAGAACAAATCTGTGAAATCAACACATGGAATCTAACTGTAGCCCTTTGCTACCAATCTGTCCTTTCTTTCTTTTGAAAACCCACTTGCTGTAAACAACCTTTTTGTCCTTAAGTAATTTCACCAAGTCTTACTTATTATTTTTATTCAATGATTCCATATCCTTATGCTTAGTAATCAACCATATGTTAAAATCACTGCAACTGACTGCCTCTGAATATGTAGCAGGCTCCTCAGTGGAATCAATACTCTCAACCACACTCAATGTATAAGCTACCAAATCAGCTTCTCCATATTTTTATGGAGGTCTAATATGTTTGCGAGATCTATCATTAGCAATTGAATACTGTGGTATTGTTGGTGGTGTGGCAAAGTATTATTGTCTCTCATCTTTGAACTAGACTGGTTTGTAATAGAGTATTTTGAAACCTTTGATTGTCCATTTGAACCAATTTCCAGCTTCACTTGAGTTGAATGATTTTGTTCCTCAGTTTTATCAAAATCCATATGAGGTAAATCATGAACCATAACAAATACATCAAATATTACATCTCTACTAATAGCTACTTTTCTTGTCTTAGGACACTACAATTTATATCCCTTCACACTTGATTTATACCCAAGAAAGATACATTTTTAGACCTAGGCTCCAAATCCCCATTATCCACATCAGTATAAGTAGGATACTCAAAAAAATTTCAAGTCTGAATAACAAAAAGGTTAACCAGATTATACCTCTTCTGGTGTCTTTTTCTTAATGACAGTTGAGGGTGAGCGATTAATCAAAAAATAAGCTGTAGTAGCAACTCTAGTCCAAAAGGTCTTAGGCAACCCAGAATTTAAAAGCATACAACTAATATTTTCCATCAAAGTTCTATTAATTCGTTTTGCCACACCATCCCTCTTTTTAGTTCGAGACGCTGTCATGTGTCTCAAGATGCCTTCAACCTTGCAGAAGCTATTGAATTCATCTGAATAAAATTTCAATCCATTATCCATGCGTAGACATTTCACCTACTTTCCAGTCTTCTTTTCTATCATTGTTTTCCACTCCTTGAAGGTCTAAAACACATCACACTGTTGCTTTAAGAAGAATACCGAGACTTTCTTGAAGAAGCCATCAATCAATGTCAACAAGTAATAAGCACCTCCTTTTGAAGGTGCTCTGGCCGGTCCCCAAAGTTTTGAATGGATATGCTCAAGTGTTCCATTCACGTTGTATCGTCTTTTAGTGAATCTGACTATTTTCTTTTTCTAAAAAACATAATGCTCACAAAAATTTATCTTACTGGTCTTCTGCTTATCAAGAAGCCCCCGCTTACTTAACTCGGTCATACCATTTTCACTTATATGCCCGAGCCACATATGCTCAAATTTTGTAATTTCTTCATCTGTCAAGAAGAAGTAGAAACTACTGCATCCTCAATTACTGTGGAACCCTACAAAATATACAAATATGTAGAGCTTTTATATCCCTTTATGACAACAAGAGCACCCCGGCTCACCTTTAAAACTTTACATTCACCAGTTTGAGTCAAGTGCCTTAAAAGATATGAGATTCTGTTTGAGTTCTAGAACATGCCTTAAATTTGTAATTTTTTTAATAGCCCCATCAAACATTATGATCTTGACTGTACAAACTCCTATAATTTTGCAAGGCGCGTTGTTTTTCATAATCACTACACCTCTTTAAACTCCTTCATATGTTTTAACCAATCCCTGTTGGGACATATATGGAAAGTACATGCCGAGTCAAGAACCTATTCCTCATAAGATTTGGAACCCATGTCAGAAATCACAAGAAACTCTCATTTACTTTGCTCATCTTCCACAACACCAACCTCCACTCTATTTGTTGGTTGCTTTCCTTTATCAATAGCTCCAACAGTTTTGTTTCTATTTTTTAAAGTATAGCAATTAGCTCTAAGATGCTACTTCTTCTTATAAATTGACATGTTTTTCTCCATGTCTGGATTTCGATATCCTTCATATTTCTATCAAGATTCCTATCTTGATTTCTCTTACGAACAATCAAGCCTTCAGCCCGACTCCCAAATCCTCCAACAAGATATCTCATCTTTTCCTTAGATAATAAAGTATTATAAACTTCTTCCACAGTGAGTGCATCCTGAATATGGAGAATAGTAACTCTAAAAGTCACATATGATGACGGCGACGAACAGAACAACTTTAAGGCCAAGTCCTCTTCATCATATTGAACTTCCAATGTCTTAAAATCGTCCATGATTTCTTTGAACAAGTCAAGTAATCATCCAATGATGCACCTTTGGACATCCGGTGAGAATACAAACGCTACTTCAATTGGAGCTTGTTGGTCAAACTCTTTGTCATACAAAGTTACTTCAACTTCAACCACAACGCAGTGACACTTCTCTCCATTAGAACATCCTAAAGATTTTGGTTTAAAGGATGTAGATGCATGAGATTGGGCTTTTCGATCCCCACGCTACTTTTCATCCTGCATCCAAGTTGAAAGTACCTTATCAAAGCCAAGCAAGGCTTTCTCCAAATTCATCTGCGCAAGAACCGCTTGCTTCTTCACTTGCCATAAAGTAAATCTCGTGTTTCGACCCAATAATGGAATATCATATGTCATTGATGTCATGTGGAACAACAACCTTGCTCTGATATCACTTGCTATGAATTGATCGCAAGATAATGTCAATAATGAAATAAACAAGAAAAAATAAAACACATAAAGACTTATGTAGGAAAAAACCACATGAAGAAGATGAGAACTTCACTATAATTAATAATGAATGTGCTTACAATATCAAGTACTTAATACTCTCAATTGAAATATAGGCTCTCTAACTCTCAAAATGTTGTTGAATGTGTATATGAAGATACAACAATGTGGAACATTTATTGGAGCCTCTTTTTGGAATTCAAGTTGTAGAAAAATTCATAAAATCCCAAAAAATCTGTCCAAGTGGTGCCTCGACACCACCATATCAACACCTCGAAGCTAGGGCACGCCGGGGAGCTGTTTCAACACAAGGAGCCTGACGTCGCGATGCTTGGCCTTCTGCCCAGTTTTTCCTCGTGGTGCCGCGATGCCCATTCTCGAGTTTAATTCTCCAATTATGTTTTCACTATCCCAAAGTCCTTTTCAAGCCAACTCCCAATCCTTGATAAAATTTGATCTTTATTAATTAGGACTCTCAAAACCAAAACTCCTTAAACTTCTTTTATTCAACCAAACACTAAATTACATATAATTCGGGTCGCATCACAACAGATATTAAGACGTGAGATTCCATCTTAAAATGTCAACCTTGTTAAGAAGAATAGCCCAAACTTTTATAAATTGATATATATTTTTATCTTTATTAGAAGTGAGCTTTTATCCCTTAACATATCCTCACAAGATGGTGGTTCATTTTGAACAAACCAATCTTGAAATCCTTATGCTCATTTTTTTAGTCTTTATTGGATCAAATTGTTCGTTTGAGATTAATGGTTTTGGTACCATGTTAAGATTTGAGGTTTCTTCTAAAAGTTTAACCTTATTAAAATGAGTAGTCCAAACTCTTATAAATTGATCTATATTTTTATTTTTATTCGATGTGAAATTTTATCCCTTAACATACCCCCGCAGATGGTGACTTGTTTGAGCGAACTAATTTTGAAATTCCTGTGCTCATTTTTTTAGTCGTAATCGAATCGAATTACTCGTAGGAATTTAATTTGCTTTGATACCATATTAAGATTTGGGGTTCCATTTTAAAAGAAGTAGTACAAATCCTTATAAATTGATATATGTTTTCAGCTTTATTAGATGTGAAAATTTATCCCTTAACAATCGACATCTTGGTACCACACTTAATCTACAACATTAGTTAAAAGCGTGCAACATTGTGTGTCTTCGAGTGCAAGTGTTGCTTTTATGTTGTATTAGCTAACGTACGACCCACGGAGGTTGGAACGTGACAAACAAAAAGCGTATGTCAACCATTGAAGGAAATGAAGAAAAGGAAAAGAAAATGACTTTTAGCAAAAATGTAGGGCACGGTTTAACAATCGCCAGATTTCAGTAGCAATTATTTTTATTTACTAATTTGCTAGAGTTTAATTTTGATGTTTTACAATTAATACAACACGTATTGACATAATATTTTGATTTTTCAAATAATTAAATATAATATACCCTACATCTTTCTTATTTTTAAATAGTATAACTTTTAAAATGGAAAATTGGGTATATGTTATAAAACTAAGAGTAAAAGAACAA